>OX454417.1:13281970-13366527 GCA_949715475.1 Microchrysa polita
ATTCGTCCTATCGTAATATGTTGAACGTTATGCTAAAACTCTCTATTCTTAGAGATAAATGTAATGAGTTATGAGTCTTTGTTCCGATGAAAATTGATTTTGCTTAACTGCATTCTCTCGCTCAATGTTCCATTTCGAAGATTTTTTATTGAATTCTGCAAATATAAACTTTTTTTGTACTTTTCATTTTAAAAAGTAACTATTTTGTCCACCTAAGTGAGTTAATATGAAAAAACACTAAATTTTAATACCCGTCACATTTGAATGAAACTTAAGCTCCTTTTGTGTTGAAAATTTCTACCACAGCCCTATGGCGTGTTGCGATTCCATCTGTCCCTGGATGCGTTGGGGTTAATCCAGGAACACACTTGGGTGGATGTATTTTGGTTAAGATTAAAAAAGAAAAAAGTTGTTCTTACAAGAACCTAATATTTGGGGGTTCATTTGTATGACAGCCCTATGATGTAATGTTCCGATTCCATCCATTTCTAAATATCTTTTGAGGCTTTACTAGCCTAAGGTGACCAGATTCCCGAAGGCCCAATGCAGTACACATTCCGGAATTCGGTTTTCAGGCAAAGCCTCAATCGTACTATTTTATTATTTGTTATCATTCGCTTAATGTTATCAAAAAACAGCAAGGTCCCCATGTGATCGCATTAAGCGGCGTCAACTGTATGTCACGAGGCTACCACCATGTTGGGTGCATTAAAACGACCACATATTCTCCATCCTTTCATAAGTGATATCTTCCTAAACGGAATACAGCAAGAATAATGCCTTTATTCTGGGAAATGTGTGGTGAACCTTGGGAAGGCAATGTTCCAGGGACGTAGCCAGGGGAGGAGTCCAGGAGTCCTTAACTTCCCACAGTATTTCTAATTTATTCATTCCTAAAACTCTGCCGAAATTAATTTGCAGTCAGATAAATTGTGTCATATGCACGAAAGTAGTGACTACATAATAAATAATTTGAAACACATAAAAATCTGGTGACCCAAAATTGGGATGGTCTTTCATAATGGAAACTTCAACAAATTTCGTAAGACCTCATACAGGCTACACAATCTATATATATAAAAATGGACGTGTATTTGTGTCTGTTGCCAGTAAACTTCTAAACCACTGGACCGATTTGGATGATTCTTTTTTTGTTTTATCCGTCTTACATTGGAGAAGGTTTATGGACCAACATTTTTTTGAAAATATCAAAGGAAGTGGTGGTAAATATCGAAATTCAATTTTGTGTGAGAGTAAGTGATTAAACCTACTCGATTCATACGCTTTAAATTTTTATACGTGTACTAAATGAAATCAAACCGGCTTAAGGATATGATCTTTTCGAAACGGCTGGACCGATTTTTATGAAATTTTGTATACATAGGTATATCCTTCCTAGGTATGGTAATCGGTCATAAACTATATTTCATGCCCTGAAGTGCCCTCCTCTTCTTTTTATCGTTATTTTACTATTTTGTACAATAAGTGATTAAACCTACTCGATTCATACGCTTTGAATTTTTATACGTGTACTAAATGAAATCGAACCGGCTTAAGGATATGATAGAAATATGATGATATGACATAGTATAATGGAGCCATAATCTTCTATCTATCTATCTTCTATCTATATATAAAAATGAATGTGTATTTGTGTCTGTTACCATAGTAAACGTCTAAACCACTGGACCGATTTCGATGATTCTTTTTTTGTTTTATCCGTCTTACGTTGGAGAAGGTTTATGGACCAAACATAAATATCGAAGTTCCGCAATCCTTTGGTGGAGTGACACTATTGAAGTATCGCTGGACTTGCCACAAAATTGCAAAGGGTCATTGGACCCTCTTCCCCAATCAGAGCACAGGGTGGTCGAAAACCCGTCGGTATCTCCGATAAATTGTATTCAAGGTGACTACGTTTTTATGTACATACATCCTGGATGTTGTCACAGCAATTTCAAAATCAACTTCGTACTACTTCAGAAATCCGTCGATATCTCCGCAATCCTTTGGCGGAGTGACACGATTGAGGTGTCGCCGGACTCGCCACAAAATTGCCTAAAGGGTCATCGGAACCTCTTCTCCGATCAGTGCACAGGGTGTTCAGAGATAACCTTCAACCTGGATGTTGGCCATCTCCGCAATCCTTTGGCGGAGCGACACTATTGAGGTGTCGCCGGACTCGCCACAAAATTGCCTAAAGAGTAATTGGACCCTCTTCCCAAATTAGTGCACAGGGTGGTCGGAAGTCCGTCGATATTTCCGATAAATTGCATTCAAGGTGACTACGTTTTTACGTACACACATCCTATATGTATATATATCCTAGCAATTTCACAATCAACTTCGTACTACTTCAGAAATCTGACGATATCTCCGCAACCCTTTGGTGGTGTGACACGATTGAGGTGTCGCCGGACTCGCCATAAAATTGTCTAAAGGGTTATCCAACCCTTTTCTCCGAAGAGTACACAGGATGGTCAGCGATAACCGTCAACCTGGATGTATGATGGTTTCTGGGTTAGTATGAGCAGTTTTCAATAGGTGGCGCGCGCACATTTTAGTAAGCTTGGTGAAAACTGAGTAAATGAGCGTGCTTCGTGATTATAGCAATAAAAACGTGTTATGTGTGCTTAATTCTTTACATTGATCTGAAATATATAATTGAAATTTTGTTTTTGATTGTTCCTCCCAAACGACAATCTGTCGGTCGATCAGTATCGAGTATTTCTTTCATTTACCATCTTGGAATCAGTAATACTAATTAATGATTTTCGAAATAACTCACGCTAATAATAACACTCCCTATATTTTTAAAGGGCAAGTGCAGTCTGTTCAGTCAGTCAGGGGTTTGAGTATGTTGTTGTTGCCTTGACCCCTAAAGAAGTAGTGGCGCGACGCAAATTATTTATCGCTTTGTTTCCATATCCACTTTAGTTTCATCATCAATACGTCGATTCCAATAAATTATTATAAACAGGTTGATTGGCATTCAAAATCGCTCATAAGGTTAAATTAGTGTCAAGTTGTGAGCGAAGCGAACAACGCGAGCGTAGCGAGCACTAGATAAGAGAGCGAGCGAAGCGAGTTCTCTCAGCTAGTTTGAAATAAAATATTTCCCTGTAAGAATGAAGTAATTTTTTTTTAGCCGTGCGAAGGGAAGGCAAAAGCAGCACGACGCGGGCACCGAATACGCGATCATACTTTCCATAGTTCCATAGTTGCTGCTTGGTGCATATACCATGTCCCACGAGCCCTTCTATAATAATTGTACAGAAAAGAAGTCTTTGGCGTTGTAGACGTGGCACTGTCTGCTTCCGATGATAGCGGATCAATTAAGTAATCGTGCGTGCTATCGTGCTCGCCCAGCCTCGTCAAGCGATAAATTTTAATTCGACACAGGAACAGTGGGACAGGAGGCATATTATTCATTGGGGCAACGCCGAAACTAGTGTCTACAATTAACAACATGATTCTAATAATGTCATAACTTCTGAAGCCCAGCTAAATCCTGGCTACGTCCTTGCAAGGTTCTGTTGGTACTAAACAAGATCCAGAAAAGATCCCTCAACTTCTAAATGTCCTCAATGACAAAACATCATCAGAATTACAAATGTTTGTATGTTTTAACACGTAAAGTTATAACAGGCATGGGAGAAGTGTAGCCAGGATCTCGTTTAACCTTCCGGCGGGCGCAATACTAATCCTAACACGATCGGGCGCAATGTATCTGACAGATTAAGTGCAGAAAAAGAGATAAAACAAAGTTTTTATATATTTTAGACTCTTATTTATTATTGCATTGTATTTTTGAAACAGTTCTAAGAAATTTTAGAAACAAAAACTAGCTCACAAAGTTTGATACCCTTCACATTTTAAATTTTCAAGAATATTCCGCTTTCAATAGCTTCAATATTTGAAAAAACCTCCAACAACTCGGCGGCTTTAAAAATGTGAGCTTATTTTACTAAAAACACACTATTGAACGATTTGGTGAGCCTAAAAGTCAACACAATGTTATTACGCAATGTGAAGAGTATAACATGTGGAAATTTTCATAGAAAAGGGCAAATAACACAATCGGGCGCAATACATCTGAGAGATTATTTCATCCCCTCCCGCCCCTCAGACATATGGTTGATAGAAACTGAAAACTGCTTTGGGTAGTTGATCGATAAAGATTAAGCTACTGTGAGCTTCAGATCTCTCCCTTTTCATATCGCTGATTGGCGCAACAAAAACAGGCCACTTAATCTGTCAGATGCATTGCGCCCGCCCGAAGGTTAAAAGGGGCAAACCCAACAATTGTTTTTCACAATGAACCGGAATTTTTTTAAGGTTAGGAATAGGTAATTAATATTTAATTCAAATCTACGACAAAGATTAGGATTTTATGTCAGTTTGAATTGTCGGTTCCATTTTGTTAGAAAGGTATTTTTTTAAAACCATATTTCAAGAAAGGACAATTTATAATCCAATTTGTTTCAATACGGATTCGATTTCCGCTTTCTAGACAGTCGAAACTCAGTGATTTCTCAACCTTTGAATTTCAGTGTTCGAAACTGCAGTCTCAGCAGCATTGTAGGGATGATGATGGTCCTTTCCTTACCTATGACTATCCATGCAACTGAGACAAAAATCATAAAGCTGCTTATTAGAAGTACGAAAATTACACAATTACGCATCTTTACATGGCTGTTACTTCTGAACCTTGGCCCCTATAGATGCTTGAAATTGTCACCTAATACGAACAGTGCGGTCCTCTATACATGGCTGTTAAATTTCAAAATTTTCCGCTCCAAAATTTCCGAATTAGGGACAATTTTCGATTGATACGATTGAACTCCCGAACGCAGATAGGTAGGACCTTGAAATTTGGAGACAATGTGAGCGGAGAGCGCCAAGTATAGCTTTACAGCTACAAGTGTGAGCTAGAGCCTTGAAATTTTCACAAGTCTGCCAATTTTCAAATTTATTGGACAAATTGTATGTAGACTTTTCGATTAGAAAAGACGAAAGTGCGATTTGGGCAGCTGTAACTGAGGAGGACCCTAAAATATGGAGAAATGAAAGTAAATGTAATCCCCAGGTTGTGAAGCTACCTGGCGCTTACATTTAGGTACATTAAATTTTAGAACGATTGACCACAGAGTTCCGAAATTATCAAAAATGAACGTTTGCCACATGAAAGTGCGATAACCTTGCTAATAACACCTACACTGAGAAAAAAATCCCATTAAACCAATAGGAATTAGCCATTTTATCCCATTGGATTTAGTCAATGGGAAAATCCCATTATTGGGTTAATAGGATACCATTAATTCAATGGGATGGAACATCATTAAAATAATTAGATCGAACTATTAAATCAAAGTGATATTATACTATTAATGTTAAACGATATCCTATTAATGCAATCATTTTATCCTATTGCCTCAATAAAAAGGCATCCCATTAAATTAATATGATTTTCCCATTGAAATTATAGTTTATCCTATAATATGGATAATGGGGCACCCTATTAAAACAATAATTTTTTCTTATTAGGACAATAGTTATTTCATATAAATTTTATAGGATGTCCCTTTGAAAATACCGTTGCCTCAATAACACGACAGGAGAGATGTTGATTATTCATTTCAGTGAAGAAATGGGTTTAAATAGGAAAAGGTTGAACGTTAGTAAAAACAAGTTGGAATCCAGTGTTCAAAAATGGACCATTATTAAATAAATAAAATAAAAAAAAATCACTACATGTGCGAATTGAACTAATAAACCAGTTAAACAAAATCTTACGCCATTTTAAAATAGTATACGCGGTCTTTTGAAATAAAATTTAGGTGAACAATATTTTTTTCCATCACTGTACATATAAATACACGGTAGTATGAAAATGAAAATCATAAATTAAGTCCCGAATTCGCATCTATTTCAAATTTACAAAATAGCGAATTCAGCGAAAATTGCTGTTTTAAAAAATAAATGCGAAATCCACCCATTTGTACTTTTTCCACGAAAAAGTTAATTTTCTTTCAAAAAATCAGTTAAGAGAAAATATTTTTCCATCTCAGATTGATTTTTGCATTTGAATTGAATTTTTGCAAAATTTCCAATATTCAGAAATTTTTTATGTGAAATTTCATTTTTTTGCGAAATATCCGTACCTCTAGTCATAATGCATAAGCATACGTTTTAAAATATTGGCAACTAACTGTAAATCTGAATCAATCTTATTAGATAATCCCATTAGTCTAAAATGTACGTCCTATTAGAAATTCAATGGTTTATAAACTCATTAAACTAATAGGATAAAACTATTAACTTGTTTAAAATAGCCGAGGCGAAAAGTTAATAGGAGTCCCATTAACAGGTTATGGGATGTTTTTCTCTGGGTGTAACAGACTGACTACAGGCCTCACCGAGGAGGCTATTATGCAGTCATTTAGGTTTCTTTGGTGTGGCGTTGGGAATGCTGTACATTTACTAATGCTGTACGACAGGTCAAAATGCTGTACTCTACAGCAAAATGGTGTACCTACGTCTGGTCAGCTTATACTAGCAACACATTGGGGTGAAGTTTGGTTAAGATTGATTCACAAAGAAAAAAGTTGTTCATGCAATTCATGCACTTTCCAGCGGTTGGTTTGTATGAGAGCCCTATGACGTAGTGTTCCGATTTCATCGGTTCCTAGATATTTTGGTGGCTTTACTAAGAACACATTTGCGCAAAGTTTGGTTAAGATTGGTTCATTAAGAAAAAAGTTTTCTTAGAAAAATCTTATTTCCAGGGGTTGGTTTGTATGACAGCCCTATGACGTAGTGTTCCGATTTCATCTGTTCCTAGATATTTTCTGAGGCTTTACTAGGAACACATTTGGATGAAGTTTGGTTAGGTTCGGCTTAAAAAGGAAAAAGTTTTTCTTAGAAGAACTTAATTTTCAATGGTTCGTTTGTATGGCAGCCCCATGACGTAATGTTCCAATTCTATTCGTTCCTAGATATGTTTTGAGGCTTTACTAGAAACACACTTGGGTGAAGTTTGGTTAAGATTGGTACATGAAAAAAAAGTTTTTCTTAGAAAAACCTAACTTTCAGGGGCAGCCCCATGACCCCATGGTCCGATTCCATTCGTTCCGACATATATACAGCGTACACTAAAAAGAAACTTGTGTACAAATTTTCAGCTCGATAGCTTCAAAACTGAGGGACTAGTTAGCGTTGCAACAGACGGACAGACAGACAGACAGACAGACGGACATGGCTCAATCGATTTCTCTCGTCATGCTGATCAATAATATATATATTTTATATAGTTGGAGGTGCTTCCTTCTGTGCGTTGCAAACTTCATGACAAAGTTAATATACCCTTTCACATAATGACGGGTATAAAAAGTATTCAGAAATATTTAATAATGAAAAACACAAAAATATAACAACTAAATCATACTCCAAATTCAGCTGTGGGGAACAATCAATAACATCAATAATCGACAACGCTCCTCCTGGAGTAATGGTAAAAAAAGAAACTCCTGAAGCAGAGGCACGCCTAAATTTTTATGATTTTCTTTTTCTTATCAAGATCATTCATCGACCATCCCAATAAAAAGCTTGCTCAGTGTTGGCAAAGCCATTTTGCTCGTGATTCCGCGAACTCCTTGCAGTTTGAAATGTTTTTTATGCTCATTAATGGTATTCTTCTGAAAAAAATCAATTTGAGATTAAAAACAATCTTCTATAAATTGATTCTTTTTGGTGAAAAATTAACTTTTTCGTGGATTAAGTACACATTTGAACATTTCGCATCTATTCGTAAAAACGAAATTTCCGTACCTCTAATTACTTAACATTGTCGTATTTGTGTATGATTATGTACCCGCACTGAATGGGAACCGGTGACGGCAGCGGAGGGCCCCACGGATGTTTCGTGGGATGCGCAGGCTGCGTCCCAACGCACATATCTTATTACTCTAATTAGTATCAATTGTAGCGACACCACATAACGCATTTTAAAGGATAAACAGTTTCGAAGTTACAAGCCAAAAAACAAAAAAACTCCTAAAATTTTCGGGATTTTAGCAACGAAATTTTGGTGGAAAGCTCCGGATTGACGCTCAGCCGATTAGCTGTTTGCTGGGTAGGCCAGCAAACAGCTAATAACTAGCTAACACAATACAAAAATTCAAAAAAACTGCGGTTACAGACGTCGGATGACCTGCGCATATAGTTTAGCGCATTCCACCGAAAACATTCACAAAGAGTGATTGTTTGCTGTTCATGGTCATCAAGGGGTGGCGCTTTTTTTCAATGCACAGTAAACAGTCACTTTTAGTGACATTCTACACATTCACACTAAATTTATTGCCAATTATAATCTACTGTTGCACCTCGTTTGGGATACCCTGTTAACATTTCCCAAATATTCGTAGTAAATATTCTACCATTCTACACATTCACAATGAATTTCATGTCGATCGGTTGAGCCGTTAATTCGAAATCCACCGAGAAATAATTGTAGCGTATATTCACTAGATCACTATTTCCCAACAGGTGGTCCGCGGACCGGAGGTGGTCCGTGAGAGGCCTGTAAGTGATTCGCGAAGACTTTAGAGACTACTTATAAAAATGTTATATTACACCATATGCGAAAAGGGTAAACAAAATTTAACAATTCAACCAATGAACTCATTGTTACAAGGACTGACTGTGTTCAAATCGCACACCGACAAGACTTGTACAGTGATTGTGCTGAGTGAACTGGGCTCTACAAAGAGTGTAAGGCTGCTTTACCTCGTCGTGTTATTGATATTGGAGACAACAAACCAGAGCTGGCGTGTACAGCTGCAGGATTTCATTTTCCAGCGGCAAACTCAGACCAGACTCAAGCTGTTGATTCTGTAGGAGCGCGATGTTCTGCATCCGTAAATCTACCTTAGATGCGGCTACAGTCAACCAACTTAAGACAATTTTAAGGTAGGTACCAACCGTTTTTGCATCGCGTATTTCTTCACTTTTGGCTAGGGCTATAGCACAATAATGGCTAATGGCTATGGCCTCACAAATTTTGCGGTACATGTCCCTTGACAAAAGTTTGAGTTCCATTGCTTTATGACACCTTTGTGGTACAAATACATCAAATCTCGTCTAAAATGCACGTTTATATTATGAATTTTCTTACATTAGGCCCGTTTTATTGAATCAGAACAGGATAGAACACTTTTTAGATTGTTTACGACGTTGCGTCGTCACCGTGGAGATTTCCCGCATGCAGCTTACTCGCTGCACTAGCAGCTAGTAACTACTAGCGGCTGACTGTACTTTAAGGATTACTTTTCCCAAATTCATGCAGACAATAGCGTTTTTAACGTAAATAAGGGCAATTTTAAATACAAAAATCAAATAGGAAATCAAACGATTCGCAATAATGTAGGGGTCAGTACTCTGGTTGGAGTAGTCAGCGCGAATACCCTCGAAGCAAAGAGTCAGAGAAACAGCAAACTGACGTCACCCATTTAAAATGCATGGTGCTGCTTTGTTTGCTGCCTTGCTGCTTTTCTTTCTAATTCAAGCATAACACATTGTGAAAATGCGTCGTTCGACCGAAAAATAATCGTACGTACGACTAGCCATGTTGTTTTCGTCGGTTTCTTATGCTTGAAATACATATCGTGCAGAAGCAGCAGCACCGGCAGAATTTCATAGCTGACAAATATGCTGAATGCCGAGCTTTCTGCCCAGCATTTTTGTCAGCAATGTAAAATGCATTGCGTGTTTTAACCAGCTGAATGCCAATATTCACATGCAATATGACAAGATGGACGTCATATATTGACGAACAATATAATGGTCGTTCAGCAGGATCGTAAAGCTTTCGGTGGTATTCGGTTGCTTCCTAAATTTGTAGGCAGATTAATTAGTAACTGCACATGACACTCGAACACCCCATCATAAAAAAGTAAATGTGGTTATTCATACATACATACCTATATGGTTCTCATATTGAAGTTTTTGGTATGTATAAGCAGCTTTTTCTATCGGGTACAGGACAGGACCGAAACAACTTCCACACAAATTTTACTGGAGTGTTGTTCTATAGGGTTTTCCAATAAGGGCGGGTAGATGTTGAAATGGAATAAAACAAGCTGTGTGTGACGTATAAACGATTTGAATAATTTTATTTGAAAGACCCATATATGGTATTATGTATGACATTTTAAAATTTCAGAGCTCTAGCTGTTTCCGTCCCGAATTTGCAAGATGGGACAGCAAAAAACCGCAAGGGCAGACCCAAGGTAAACGCGCTTCGATTTTTCAAGGGAGTTAAGAACAAAAAAAAAACTGCAAAGGGGGGCCCAAGGGCAAATGGGTAAATTTTCGGAAATATTTTATAAAAGTGGGATCATAGAGCCGACGTACAGCATGATGCGGTGGATATCTTTCAGAAAAGCCCTAGCAAAAAAAAAACTCAAGTGTGTGGAAACAGAGAAACTTTTAGCCAAAACAAAGCAAAGACTTTATACTTAAGTACCTATAGCTCAAGACCCCATGAAAGCGAAACTCTATTTATTTGTCAGTGCAGCCGCGACGCGAGGCGTGAGAGAGTAGCTAAATTCCTGCATTTAGATAGGGAGGCTTAAATGTATTTATTTCACACTTCACATTTATTCCACCATCAAAACTTGCGACTTGCAATTTTCCCATTCGGAACAAAGTCAAATTGTCGGCTTTGCTTAAAATCGGCGACTTAATGTTCATGAGACCGAACAAAATCCTTTGACTGTAATAAATCATGAGAACAGAATAAAAATAAAGATTTTGTCTCAATTTCATTTCGTCCATAATACGCTTGCAGTTGCACTGTATATTATTGTCTATAATTAGTTTGTGTGTTTACTTAGTATATTGTGCATAAGTATCTTAAATCCTTTTTATGGCAACCGAACGTTCAACTTCTGGAACATACAACATCTAAAAAAGGCTTAGCACATTGCAACACACATTCAAAATATAAAAGCGTGGGTACAACTGTAGCACTTTCAGGCGAGGGAGCACACGACAATTCAAAGACATCCTGAATAGAGTAATTGCTGGTAGAATTGCAACCAACTTCATCTTGTGTGAGAGAGAGAGAGAGATGGCGGAATAGATGACGTTGCAGGCGGCGGCAGTGTAGAGAGCTCTTTACAACGTTTGAGCCCTGAATTATGTATGAAGTCGTATTTTTTGCTGTATCAGCCATTAGAATGCTATCCTGTTGACCTGAGGCCCGAAGAGAAGCGCGCAGGCAATGAGGAGCAGAAAGTCAGCTTCCAATTTCATTCAAATTGTCCCTGTACGAGTATATGGCAAAACATTTCCTTATACGCCATTCGACCGACTCGTAACTCTACGGATTGAATTGAATAGACCATAGCCATATAGCAGGCGCCCGGTAGTAGTTTCTGATGCTATTTCGTTGCACTTTTATCAGAAATTAACATCTCTGTTTAAATACGACAGTCATTACGCAGACAGTACACATGTAGGGAATATCTCATGTAAATTCACACAGGAGTCCGTATGTTCTTCATATATGCAATCCTCTTTAGAATATTGTATTTACGTAGATGCACTGGGCTAAGAGTATTTACACTCTCGAGAAAATGTTACTGTGTCCCTTTTGCGGTGTGGAACACGACAACCCGACATGTTGGCATCCATTGAGGAAGGAAGCAGCCGCATCCTTTAATGTAGGTATTCTCATGGTGTTATGCAACTGAGAAGATTAATTTCACTTGCCAGATTAATACATGTCTGTAGCCAGAGATACAGTTTGAATATAAGCTTCTTTTTACTGGAAAAAAGGCTCATTAAAATTACAGCTTGATTATAGAAAGGTAGTTCAATGGTAGCTCTGTGGCTCACCTGGTTGAGTCGCAGTCTACGATCCTAGTAATCTAGAGGTCAGGAGATCGAATCTCGGCGTGGTCCAGGGAATATATAGTTCTTGCAACATTATATACACTCCTCTATATGCAATGTAACGTTGACACGAAGTAGCCTATAAACGGCTGAGTGAACGCACCTTCCCCCTTAAGGGGTTACGGTACAGAGAGAGAGAGTTCAATCAGAACTCGAAAAAACCTGAAATAACATATTTCGATTGGTCAGTTTTCAAGATTAATATTCCCGCCCTGCCACAACAAGAATAAATTTTTCCGAAAAAAAAATCGCCAATCTCCATCGAAATCCACGTGCGTCGAAATCAATAAAAAATCAACAGAAATCAAATAAATCCAAACAAAAAATCCAATTACTAAAGTTGTTTGTTCGCCCCGGGCATATATAATTTATAAACGGTGTTAACAATTAATATGATACAAAAGAGAGCATCTGCCATTTGGCAAATGCCAACACAGAATTTGGGTCTTTCTATTCGAAAATATATTTCGTTAAAAGGCTCCCCGTAAAAGGTGCGGGAGCGCTCCACACACAATATCAGACCAAACGCAAGATAAGAGAAGACCGATGTCATCCTTGCTTTTGTTTCGCGCCAAATTTCACCATCCGGTTTTATTCAAGATGTTTTCCAAGTTGAGTTCCTTGCCTCTAAGATCAATCATCTTCTGGTATTCTGGACTTTTCCCTGGGTTACTCCTTAAAACGGAGTTGAGTTTTATTTGTGCGTGTCTCTCTTTCTCTCACTCTCTCTGGTCGCTTTGTTAGCTCTGACTTTTGTGAAAGGTCAAAAAGCCACTTTTGCCTTTGATACGACATTTCTGACATTGGGAAACAATACAATACAAATCGTCTCGAAGATTAGGAAAACTTGATCTAATAATTTCCCAGGATAGGATGAGTGTACGACTGGTGTTGCGGGTGGTGTTGGTATAGATATTTGCAGTAGCCACACAATATAATGATGATGATTCCTTTTAGCTTTTTCATCTGTGACGAAATTGATTTCGTAAGAGAGCATTTTCCCAGAGCGACGACGGAAATATAGGCTTTGTCTGTTTGGGCAAAGTTTTACGTTCCCTTCAAATAAGTTGAATTTGCCTATGGTGAGGCGGCTTTACAGAATTTTCACCATGTAGTCCCTTGCTCTAATGACATGATGGAAGTTTTCAAATCGTGTTGTGTATTTCATGTAAAAGTCTAATTTCGACGAAATTGAATACTTGAATGATGACGATGAAAACACAGAGATGAGGTTCTGACAGGCACAGCCAGCATTACACGACGACGATGATGCAGCACTTCAATTTTATCGTTACGGGCTTGTTAGGGTGTATAGTCGTCGAAAAATAATTATTTTAGGAATTAAATTGAATTTTACTATAATTAAATCAACCTCGTAATTTAATATTGCGTCCATGGGCACAATTCAACGAAAGTATGCTTTTGTTGGAAGGAATTTGTGCTTTGGATTGGATATTGAAAGGCAGAAGTTCGCTTCAGGTGAGGAATTTCGAAGGTATTGAAAGAGGAAGTGGTTCCACTCAAATGGGAATGGAATAATTCTGTATTTCTCGAGAATATAACCACTTAAGAACTTTAGTTGTTGGAAAATCGGAAACGACAACTGGGATGGGGAAATTACTGCAAATCGCGTATCCCCGGTGTTAGCGACTTACCGACTTCGCGAGGGTCAGAAATCTGGTCATAAGCTCTAGATGCTTCCCTCATCGAGCAGTATTGCTCTCAGGTGAGAATAGACCGTCCTCCCATCCACAGGCCATTTTAAATGCTCCAAAGTTATGTTATTTTGTCAAAGAGTTTAAGAGCATTCTTTAATATATTTTTCGACTGTGTCGACTCGAAGAGCTGTATATCTGAATTTCTAGCAAAATTGCATTGAAAATTTTTCGCAGCGTGAGGTTTTGGCAAATTTGGATCTGTTTTAGTACTGTCGGCCAAGCATGACTGAATGCCATACTTCCGTATAGCACTGGCAGTAGTATTGTCTGTTTGTAAATGACCAGCCTATTTTTCGTACTTAGTCTTTTGGAGCAGTATATTTGGAATATTGCAGCAGCTTTCTGACGGCAGGCTTTCACTTGTAGTGACCAAGTCAACGATGGGTCCAAAGTGAGACCGAGGCCGAGTCTTTCCATGGCACCTCTTCGCCTTCAACCATTAGGTTTTTTGATGTGTTGGACCACTCTTGCCTGCTGAAGCTCGCACGATTGTTCGTACCTAAATCCATATTGCTCATTTGGTAACTGAAGTTCCAAACTATCCGCGAAGGCGGGCAATTTCCTCCACTGACAGAGAAAAATGGTTCTTTGAAGGCCACTCTGACTTCGTTGGAGATGACATAATTATCTATACACTGATGGATCAGTGATGGATGGCAGGGCTGGATGGCATGCCGGAATCTGGCAGAACATAGATTCCTGACGATAGGCTAAAGCCTTCATCGCCACACCCGTGCGACACGTAGCGCTCTTCCTGCTCAATCTCAGGAAAGGGGACATAAAGACCCTCACAGATCTAGTGACAGGTCATTGCTCTCTAAATTACCACCTACACAAAATTAAGGTGGTACTATCGGCTATGTGTGGGCAGTGTGAGTAAGAGGACGAAACAGCATTGCATTTCATATGCAGCTGTCCTGCCTTTTCAATGTCAGGGATGAGGTATCTTGGTGAATAGTGCATCGATGAGAGCGAGGCTTTAGAATAAGCAACGCTTCGCGAAATCCAGCATCAATCGCAGACAAAACAGCGAAGGATACAATGGGTGGAGTTAGTGGCCTGAGTGCCCGTACCGCGTGGTCCACCCACTAATTCGGGCGCGGCCAAGGGCTGCACATGAAATGGACCTGCTTACTTCTTTCGAAGATTTCAAAACCCCGGTCCAGCCGGAAAAAAATTTTGCGAAGGATTCCGCCTTCCATATGGCCGTAAGGGCCATATATTAGAGGAGTAATTCTTTGACGACTGTTTTTTTAAATATTTATTAATCCTCCAGAAGTTGACATCCCCTGGATCCATACTTTGTAGGGATTCTTCCCATTTATTATTTCTGTGTTCCTCGATTCTCGCCTTTATCAGATTGGTTAGCCTGCATGTTATTTGACGTTAGGGGTCACCGGTTTGCCTAATCAGTTTCAGTATACGATTCCTCCTCCTTATTAATTCTTTAATATTCGGTGATGGGAGTTGGTAATGTTTCACCCTTAACGGTGCTTGAGTCGGTTTCGACTCTTTCGCCAAACATATCGTGTTTGTCAGGCTGTCAATCGCGACTTCTGGATCCCTGGTCGTTTCTAAATTTGTTGGCGGGTCTATGTTACGCATGATTTGGTAAAAACCTTTCCCATTTGTTTTTTGTTGCATTGGTCCCGGGACATCGATGAAAAGGTTTTCTATTACGAATTGAACAGGCTTTTTGTCCGACGATAATTCCTCAAAGACTATTATCCGCACATGGAAATCCAGTGCTTTGGATAACCCTATATCGAGAGGGTGGTCGTGTATCGGTCCGAAATGCCCGACGCATTTCCAGGGATGTAAGTGTATATTTCCATGTTTCCTATAATGAATCTTTCTAGTACCTGTTCAGCTTGATTACTTCGCACAGCAGGCCGCGATCGCTGATTTGCATTTAAACCCCCTCCGAGAAAAAACGGGGGTGGGAATTAAACAATCGGCCGGAGGTCTTCTGAAAAATTCGCATTTCTTGGGCTATTGTAAGCCGAAATTACAGTAAATTCATGAAAAGCATAGTTTGCACTTTGATGGCAATCGCCTCCATGTTTTGGGTGATGGCTTATTCGTCGTCTGATTAGTATGGCTGTGCCTACTCCCTTACCTATCATTCTATCACAGCGGTATAGAATGTAGTTGGGGATTATGAAATCGGTACCGGGTTTTAAAAATGTTTCTTGAAATGAGCATGATTTTACTCATGTAAAAAGTTGATCAGCTCACCTCTTTGCGCGTTTATCGAGTTAGCATACTACGAAACTACAGAACCGCAATTTACGATTGCATGTTTTGGGGCTGCCGTAGGTTTCGGAGCAAGCTTCCGCTGTTCACGGAGTACTTGCAGCTCCTTCGAAGTGGAAGGGATTGGGAGGGGAGAAAACTCCTCGTCCGTCTTGTCATTGGTGAGAATGTTCGAGGGCTTCTTCCTTTTCTGTGGTGGAGGTGCTTGTAACTTTTTATTTTTTCGGAAAGCTCTTTATTCTGTTTGGATAGGTCCTCCAACCTTTTCACAATAAGACCCATTTCCAATGTGTCCAACTGGCCATATAGGCGCGCATTGTCTCGTTTCATCGTATCGTCACTCATTTTCTCGAAATCTGTCACTTTCACTTTTCACTATCAACACTTGTCACTGTGACTGGCACAGGCACTGGTTCACTTGTGGATAACTAATTGTGATAATATATTACGTTGATCAAAGATATAAGATGAATACCACGCGATCTAGGTCGTACAGGTACTTATCAGCAAGACATGGGCTTCGAATGCCTTAAGCTGGAGGTCTCGCGAAGGATGAGAGACATGTTCTGTTTGTGTGTCTCATATTTGGAGATATCCGCCATTGGAGGCGTAAGGGAACAACACCTAAACCGCGATAACCTAGCTAGCCAGTAGTTGATATGCTGCAATCAGCACATAAAAATATAATCTTTATGTTTCTCCTTAACCCATTTTGAACCGGTGTTCGCACCTGCGAACAGTAACTTATGTCATAATTCAATGGTATATTTTTTATAAAATAAATTGTAAATATTCTTAAGAAAGTGTTCAGTAATCATGGTTGATTTGTTAGTTTTGTGAAAAACATAAAAAATGAGCGATGTGAAATTTAAAATGTTGATAAAAATGCGGTACAGTAGAACCTTAATTTTTCGAACATTTTGGAACGCGTTTTCTATCTAGTTTAATGAGCTAAATTAGAAAATGTAATAATAAGGATTTATTTTTAAGATGTCCTACTTTGTGATGGATGACCTAATTCCAAAATATTTTGTATCGTATGCTATGTAGATAGATAAAAACATTACTGTTCGCAAGTGCGAACACTGGCCTATATGCAGCATAAGTTTTATACAGGGTGTCCCATCCACGGTGGAGAATATTTTAATGGTAGGTAGTTTGGCTCATTTGGTGAATATTAATGTACAACGGGACCTCTCTATTTTTCACAGTTACACTGTAATATAATTTTTTGTCAAAATGCCTGACTTGCTTAGCTAAATCAAAGTTTACCTCACCACTAAACATTTCATCCGAGATATGACTTCACTTTCCAATAAAACGACACCTCGCTCGTTACGAAGTTGCTCGTATCTTCCGTTCAAACTTTAAGGAAATTGTAAAATTGGGTTTTCATCAAAAATTCAAATAATAAAATCGGGTGTATCTCGGAAGATGCGAAGAACTTCGTTACGGGCGAGGTGTCATTTTATTGGAAATTTTATGTAGTTTCAGAAAGTGAAGTCATATATTGGATAAAATGTTTGGTGGTGTAGCAAATTTTAAATTAAATTGGGCAAGTCGGTAATTTTGACAACATATGCTATAACATTGTAACTGTTAAAAATAGAGGGGTACAGTTGTACATTAATTTTCCCCAAATGAACCACACTACCTACAATTAAAATATCATCCACCATGAATGGGACACCCTGTATAGGTAGCTTATCTTTCTCCTTTGGATTAATTTATTTATGGAGCACAACTACATTGCTTATTCTAGCGCATTATTGGATTTTTCTTTTTGGGGAACTTTGGCATGTATCAGGAATAATTATCACTATTCCCTCCGTCGCGTATATGAGTCAGATGTGCCTCATGAACCAAAAAAACAAGGGATTTTCGGAGCGCGGACGTAATAATAATGGTGACGTAAAAAGTTACACTGTGAACATTTATTTATTTATGCAATCAATAGAAGATTACAGGGGTCAGGAACCGTCAGCAAATCAAAGCGCTATACGTAACGGCTTAGTGTAAACGTCGCAGTTCATAAAATCTGTATAAGGATTTACCTCCACTCAGCAAAGGAGCGATAAAATTGTCACTTTTTTTATCAAGTCATGTATTACTATTATTCATTTAAATGGCGCCCGCTGAAGAGATGTGACAAGCCAATAAAATAAGTTGCAAAAAGACGCTTTACTATGAATTAAGATGTCAAGGCATATAGGATGGCTATGGCATACCAAATTGGCAAGTTCTGCCGGGAATCTAACCTCCAGGTTAGGATTCCAAATATCCAAAAATATTAATATTAAACTGTCTTAGTGATACTGATTGGCTATGTCCACACATGCGCGCTTTCGTCTTCCCTATCGTCTTCAAGCTCCGTATCCACTTTCAACATTGAACATGTCATTGATTGCGTCAAGTGAACAGAAGAGATCAATGTCTCATTCTATCCAAATCTGTTCATCATTTCTCGTTAAATATGGGTCGCCGCTTTGGTCAGGACGGGTAAATGATAAATTTATTCATGAATTGTATGAATAGATGATGTGTTGTTAATATTTAACATTGGCAATTGCGTTCAAGAATGAATGCGTTTCTTCAATAGCGCAGACATCTCAAGTTTCAATTGTCAAAATGATGAAGACGAACGAAAATTGAAAGTGTCTAGACAGGCACATTCCCGGCTAGCTTGTACTTCGAAACCCTCACGACCTTAGTAATATTGCTAAATAGTACCTATCTGAAGTGGACTGACACGGGTCGGAAAAAAGATACCGGCGGGCGTAATAATCCGTCTGTTTGATCAGACATATGTGTGGCATGCACTTCGAAACACGGGTGACCCAGAGGGACAGGAGATGATGGTATATTTTGGGTTGCACTCGAGGAAGCTGGAAGTAATAAGGCAAAATAAAAGCCATGTCGGAGGCCTGAAAGAGAGGGTTTTAAAGAAAAATATAGTCCGTGCCAGTTAACAGTTGCCCGATTTCAACCGATCACACCTTTATTATCTGGAAAAAAAAATAGTCATGTCCCACCTAGTGTCACACCCATCAATTTATGAGACACATGTGGCTCATAGACGTGAACAGGAGGAACGCTTTGAGACGCAACTATCTCATAGACAAAAAATTACTTAAAATAATTGAGATCAACACAATCTAGAGCTATGATATTGCATTCGATTTATACATACACGTCTTGTCCATATAAAAAAAATATGCTGGATATCGACCAGTGTTTGCGCTTGCGAACAGTCCTTTCCAGGTCTCACACGCTAGGTAGACGAAAACGGACAACGGATTTGGATTCAGCGGGGCCCAATTACTAAAAGAAACTATGTTCTTCTTAAATATCATGCATTTGAATTTTCTTTGTCGTTAACCCTTTGAGGACCATACATTTTTGGCCGAAGCGATTTTGTTTTTTGTTTTATTTTCGTAATCACTAGGTCAATAGTAGTCATGTCACTAAAAATTGTGCCCCTAGCCCCCCATTTCACCCCTCATTTCGCATGGCAAATATATTTGCCTGTGGGTTGAAAGGGAATTTATCACCTAAAAACGACTGAACATAATGACGGCATTGTGACGTGTAATTCATGTATTTTAAGAGTAAATGTCCTAATTGAAAACAATTAATGTTAGGTGTGGTAAATATTGAAGCAATCTCGAGATGTTGTGGAGCAAAAGGACACATTATGTTGGGTACAAAGTACATCTGTGCAGTCATATTCATCCATAAAAGTATCACAAGCACAAACTTTCAAATTCTATCGGTTTCCCATTTTATGAAGAGTTATTTCCTGAAAAGTCCAGTCCTCATCATCTCTGGAAAAGGGTGGACTCGTGGTCTACCAAAGTAGATGTGTTCCTCCGGCAAACCGGCTCGATATTCAGTGCGGATTTCTGTAAGATAGCTATAGGTTACGGTGGAGTATTGTAAATGCTTACGTAATTCGAAAAATATCCAAGAGCAAACTTGCCTTTTTGTATGTAGTAGCTGACAGCAAACAGGCACATTCCGTATATTTTGCTAAATTATGCAGCGACAAATCGAGCCCGTTTAAGTTTAATTGTATCAGTCGGTCAGATGAAGATATTATGCCTCTTGCATTTTTCTTTATGTCGATGTCAAGGCTTTACGGGAAAACCCTTAAATTCAAGCATAGTCTTGGTGGAAGGAAAATTAGGGTAATTAGGGTAAAGGATCGAAAGGGGGACAACACAAACATCCATGATCACAGTGTGACTCGAACCCACGCTCCGGAAACTTAGAGATGAGTGACTTCTCTTCCACTGAGCCGCCGAATGCCCACATATGCAGATATGCTCCCCACTGCATAGAAACCGATGTACCCTCGCTTCATTATCTGCCAGAAATTGTCCACCTGCCATATTAGAATGTTGCTAGAAAATGGGAAATTGATTGATCCTTACAAAAAACTGTCTACATAAATTTCAACCATTTTCTTTGCTGTCGATGGGCATTAATATAATACAGCAAACTCATCGAGGTTATAAATGTTTTTTTTTTTCAGTGTAGACGTAAAAGTTGTGTAGCTAGTTTCAGACACATAAAGGCGCCAAATTGCTTTGGGGGAGTAAATAAAGCTGGGGTTCTTCGTGAAACTGTATATATTAGGAGTAGATTAGGCGTTTTGGAGATACAGCGGATTTTGCTTAGTCAATGACAATTTTTAGACTTAGCCTTGATTTTTCAAATATTATTTCCAGAATATACCACATGTAGTAATATAATTTGACAACGTTTTCTTCGCCATAATCACTAGATTTGTAAAGCAGTAGTTTCTATATTTCGTTTGGTTGCTGAAAAAAAAACAGCTGTCGTGACGTAGAAGGTTTTTACATTTATGAACGCTATGTACCGCAAATTATTTGACCTTTCAGATTTATAAAATTTTAAATTTACCCCATAACAAATCCGATAAACTCACCACAATTAAGTGCAAGTGCGAAAGCCTTCTTACACTATATTCATTTTCGAGACTCTAACTCTAAATGTTGCAAATGTAATAAAAAAGACATAGTGCGTTTTGTTCCGTTTCAGACCATAGGCAAATATATTTGCCCAACTTATTTTAGGCCTGTACGAGTTCACTGAATTTCGAAAAACCTGGAACGTTGCAATTACACAAAGAGAAGGGATAGACCAAATGCACTATATGAGGCTCATCCATTTTTTCGATTTTACCGTTACATTACAGCCCCTTGAACTGTGACTACTTTTTACTAAACTTTGAGGGCCCCTGGGGGGCAAAGCGGGTCAGATAGGAAATTATACCCATAATAATGTTGTTGCCCCAGCTCTCATTTATGAATTTCTTTCCGAGTATTTTGTTATATTTTTAACGTGAACAATTTTAAATGTCAAAAACCTCCGGGCAAACATATTTGCCTATAGTCGTCAAAGGGTTGGGTTAAAAAAAAATAATTACGGATTGAAATGTGGGTCAACGTACCACTTCTTGTCGGATAAAATGATTTTACGAATTAAAACACCTTTTCAGATTAAATGCTTTATTTAAAAACGACGTTAACAGAATTCAGAATATGGAAAAACGGAAGGATTAAGTAGTAACAAATCAAATCGTAGTCAAAATCGTAAGCAAGTTAAAAAAAGGCAAGGTTAATGTTAATCAATTATATCCAAAATGTGTACCTACTCGAGTCTAAATTGTTCACAACGGGTTTTTGATGGAAGTGAACGTTATATTCTTGTCACTTCCCAAGAGTACTTGGGGTTAATAAACTATGGCCCAGTTTCTCGTAGAAATTTAACAACCGCGATAGCTAACTATCTTGTCAAGATTGCTTTAAGTCGACATCTCGCTTACACAATGTCTTGACATTTAAAGTTTCGCTATTCAGTACCCATGGGCTGGTTAAGTCTAACCGTTTAGACGAGACACGCACCTGGTTTTTGGAAAAGTTTTAAAACTTGTCTGCTCGTGTGGCAATACCAGAACAAAGCTAATTGTCTTCGAAATCTCACCCCGACGTCACAATAACGTATTCATTTCTCTTTGTTTGTGTTGCGGGAATCGGTTGGCGGAGGTAAATATACTAAATTAACCTTCCGGCGGGCGCAATACTAATCCTAACACGATCGGGCGCAATGCATCTGACAGATTAAGTGCAGAAAAAAGGACGAAACTAGGTTTCTGTATATATTAGACTCTTATTTATTTCTGCGTTGTCTTTTTGAAACAGTTCTGCGAAATTTTACAAACAAATACTGGCTTACAATGTTTGATACCCTTCACATTTTCAATTTTCTAAGAATATTCGCTTTCAATCGCTTCAATATTTAAAAAACCTCCAACAACTTGACCGCTTACAAAAGGTAAGCTTATTTTACTAAAAACACACTACTGAACGATTTGTTGAGCCTTAAAGTTAATACAACGTTATTACGCAATGTGAAGAGTATAACAAGTGGAAAATTTCATACAAAAGGTGAAAATAACACAATCGGGCGCAATACATCTGAGAGATTATTTCATCCCCTCCCGTCCCTCAGACATACGGTAGATAGAAACTGAAAACTGCTTTGGGTAGTTGATCGATAAAGATTAAGCTACTGTGAGTTTCAGATCTCTCCCTTTTCATATCTCTGATTGGCGCAACAAAAACTGGTCACTTAATCTGTCAGATGCATTGCGCCCGCCCGAAGGTTAATGCATTTGTTTAATTCCTATTCGTATTTACTTTAGTTTGGAATAAAATTGCATATCGGACATCACGGAGTACCTATTCCATCGAATGCAATACCTTTCGTGCTGCTCTATACTTTTCCATCGCAATACGAATGCACTGAATCGCATCAACAGTTTGTGTCGCATATGGCTTGTGATCACGCCGGTGATACATAATCAGGAATTGCTCGATCGATCGCTTTATGTCGCCAGCATGGTTTCTATATCCTTACCCCAGGAACTGCTGGCTAGTGCCAGTTAGAACGTTATTTCGACTGTGGATTTTGTTAATAACAACGTCGATGTGTCGATACGACTTCATCATGGTGTCTAAGTGAACTCCAAGGATTTTAGGATGTGTGACAGTAGGAATAACGGCTCCTGCAGTGAAAGACGCTATTCTGTTGAACTCCTCTGAGCACATCGATCTTGGTGTGATTTTCGACTCGATGATGCCCTCTTATGTGTGGGATTAGGTGCCTTAGCAGTGAGTGAAATGAAGCATAGTTTGATCGTATGGGCGACGTATCTATCTATCACATTTTCTGGTCTCTAATCTAAGATGGCACTAACGAAAAAAAACATTAAACCTATTTTTCTCCCATTTCTTCAGAACAATTCCAATGTAAAATCTAATGTTGCTCCTCACGCACAGTATAACTTCGACCTTTTGTTAAATTTAAGGTTTACACTTCGATTCACTCACTCAGCACAAGAATAACGACAAACGACGAATAATGTTTTACGTTTGTTTCATATAAGCGCTGTTACATTGGACCAGCGCTTACTTATCGTTTCTGAACTATGAACGCGTTTCCATATGCTATAAGTATTGCCAGCCTAGAATTACACAAATGAAAGAGAGCTTTACATTTTATTTGACGAATTAAGCACTTATATTAATGTGCGTTTTGCATACTTTTAGGATAAAATTAACGAGACTTTGAGGAAACGCACATTTTAAATTATACATGCTTTAACGATTTGATAACTTAACAACGCTTTAAAGAATTGATAGCTTAAAGTGGTTGATAAATATCTACGAGAAACCGGCCCTATGTATAACGTAATTCAAGTTCAAGGTTATTTATACTTGCATTGCAACAATGCACACTGAAAGCATATTGCAGTCAAAGTTTTGCATGTTGTTTCATTATATGTTATGTACAGTATTGTCATCAGCTGATCGAGCTGTCACTTGTGCTGCATTGTTCCGTGTTTGTTTGCAATTTGGTGAGTGGTGCGAATGATGATGATTGATTCAGCATCAATTGTTAATACATAATGTGTTTAATATTTCAGGAAACTTCCGGTTACACATTTTTTTCATCTACGGGTGGCCCAATTGAACTGCAACTTTTGGCTAACTGATTTGTTTATTTATTTAATACATAATTTTATTGAAGATAAGCAACAAATATTGAAATACAATTATATTTTTAAAATTTAATTCAAATTTTCGATGTGACCACCATTAGCGCGAACTATGGCTTTGAGTCGGTTGACAAACGAATCGCATGTGGCACGAATGTGAGCCTCTGGCATTTTTGCCCATTCACGGCGAAGAGTTGCCTTCAGCGCATCAATATTCTGGCATCTTTTAGTGTTGACATGGGCCTGCAAAATCCCCCATATGGAGTAGTGCAGCGGATTCGCATTCGGTGAATGAGGAGTCCACTGTTCGGTCGAAATGAACTTTGGAACATTGTTTCTTAACCAGTCTTGGTTTGCGCGTGCTTTGTGTGACGGTGCAGAGTTTTGGTGAAATGTCCATTATCTTTCAGTAAAATGTCTGCGTGCCCACGGCTTCAAAGCACCTTCCAAAACAATTTTTCGGTAAACGTTCGCATTCATCTTGATGCCACTATCAAAAAACATTAGCGGATATCGACCATCCGCCGTCACGGCTGTCCAAACCATCACAAACGGCGGGGATTGAGTTTTGATGGCCATCCGGATATCTAAATTCTCGGACGACCTTTCTGTTAGGTAGACAGGATCGTTTTGTTTATTTATAAATTGCTCAATAGGGAAATTTTTCTCATCGATGAAAATTATATTTCGTAACTGGCCACGTTCGTGCAATCGCAATAGCTCTTTCGCCCTATCGAATCTAACTTTTTTTTTGGGCTTCGGCTAGATGTTGTCCTTTATGTATATTGTAAGGCTTAACTTTGAGCTCCTTTTTCAATATTCGCTGAATTGTTGGTTTCGAAATGTGCAGCTCAGCAGCCATTTTTCTGCCACTCCGTCGAGAATTTCGGCGAATTCGAGCCTTGATGTTCCGTACCATTTCCGGGGTTGATACAGTTTTTTTCCAGCCACCACCATATCGTTTAGCAGCACTACCAGTTTCATTGTAACGAGCTATGGTTCGAGACACGAAAGATTTGTTGATATTTAGGTGTTGAAGAGCACGAACAATTTCCACTTGCGGCTTTCCAGCCAAATATAGGCCAATCACACTGTTACGTTTTACTTCCATCATGGATAAAGTGTTTTTCACAACACTCAGGCGCAAACGCTTGCGGATGCTTAAACACAACAAGGTGAAATGTCGTGGAACAAAATATGAGGGCGCTATCATTAGCGGTCACAGATTTACAGATACAGTTACCTACATTTGGTTGCAGTTCAATTGGGCCACCCTTTGTGTATATATGTATGTTTATATTTTCTTGATCGTAGGGCGTGGACGGGATGCTGACGGCGAGCCATCAATGGCAAAGTTAGTGATGATGTTAGTTGTGCGATCCTCAATAATTAGTTTGCTAGCATATCGGCATCATCAGCTGCTCCAGCAGGGATTGAAATGAAGATTGTCGGGCATTTTTTAAATTTCAAATACGAAGCGTTTATTATTACGACTTATAATGTCAACGATAACAAAACGAATGAAAAATCAAGTATAGTGAAGTTGGTTGAAAATGGCAGTTACAAAGTTTGACATCCGCCATTCCATTGTGAATGCAAATAGAAAATACGTTAAGGACGGTTTACACTAATATTTTATACAAAGATCTTTATTTTCTGGTTAAAAGTTTGAATTTTTATTATTTTGTCCCGATTCGTCCAGCATTTTGAAATAACTGCAATTTAATGTTTTACTGAAAATTTAACTAATCAGTAATTTTAAAATTTAATTTATAGTCTGTCTAAGTTATAGCATGTAGTTTTTTTCTACGATCCCGAGAACAGAACAACTTTGCAAGACTGTTCATATAATATTAAGGATAGTTATCCTATGCATGATTCCATATTCACCTAAGTGAATGATTTGTCTGTTGCGGGGCAAGCAGTACACTCTTTCTAATGATGTTCGAACATAAATTCGAAATATTAATTCCACTTTTCTTCTTTGACGCGTTCTCACTGCGGTCCAAGTGCTTTTGTACACATAAACTTTGCCTCGAAATAAAATGCTTCCAAACATACAAGTCGAAAGTAATTATATTTGGCATTTTAAATGAATAAAAACTCAAAACATACTTGTTCCGCGCGAGAGAAAGAGAAAACATCCCCTGAAAAAGCACTGATGCGCAACTTCCTTTGAGCGGTGTGCATAAAATAGAGAAAGAAAGACAGAAAAATAAAAACACACCAAAGAAGAGCACGATGTACATAATAGTGTACTTTGTTTTTCCTAAACGCCATTTCAGCGCAGTGAACTCAAACTGCAGGTTACGCTTGAGGTGACCTTTTCAATCCAATATATCAACATCGCCCCCGAAAGATTAAACGTAGCGGAAGTCATTATGCTTCCTTGAAAAACGTAAAAGAAGAAGAATGATAAACAAAATACATAGGATAAGGATGTACTCGTATACCACAAAGTGGTTCGGTTTTAATGTTTTCCTTAATACAAATAAATCCGTACTTAAATGTGAAAAAATTAAAATCGAAACGAATGGAAAATATCTTCATGATGAGGGCAAAAAAAGCAAAGCTGAATATAATTGTATTAATATCCTTCATTGACCTAGCTATTTTTGGGTCGGCTTCACTTCACAACTTCATTCAATCGTTGTGGAAATTTCTGTTTACTTAAGATTGACTGGAAGGAAACAAAAATGGAAAGGTTTTTTTTTTTAGAATATTTCAATGAGAAGCATAATGAATAAATTATCGTTTCAGGCGTCCGTCGGTTTTTCGCCGGGTTAGGGCAATTTTCGACGAAAGATGGAAACCTTGCTTTTACATAATTATAATTAATAAATGGAAAGTGAACCCTGAACGTAAACTAATTAGTAATTACCATTCAAACCCGAAATTAATCGTGCAAAGCGATTCTACTGCTGCAATAATGCATGCGAAATGTTTGAAGTTTATAAACGTTTTCTATTGATTCGGCGAAACGGCGAAAGAATGGATCGACAAAAAACAGAACGGTGAATTATTCAATTATTACATTTTTCCGATAAAAATTTATTTGACATTTACTTTTGATCCTTTTCCTACGGACTGCTGTCGTCCTCAATCCCTGTCGTTCATTCCTTAAAATTCTAACCTCACATGTGAAACTTGTTCATATGTACGAGTAAATTACCTTGATTTCAAGCGAAGTTTGTCTAGACGTCAGCAATATAAGATTATCTCATTCGTTCTAGCGGATCATCTTCCATTCCCATTTTTCCCTTATTTTTCAAGTCATCATTTCGATTAGACTTATATTCCACGAGTTACCAAACTTCTTACGTTTAACCCCACATTCGTACATACTGCGAAGCGAAAGAAGAAAAAAGATTATAATCAAAATCGACAGTCGACAGAAACTCAATCATTTTCTTTGTATGGAGAAAGTTGGTCAACTCTAACCTACACCTTTTGCGCTCAGACACGAGTTGCTATATTATTTCTTCGTCCTTTCTTTTCAATTCACTTTTGCACTCTGGCTGGACTCAACTGAACTCAATTAAGTTTTTCCTTGATTCTGTGCCACGTAGGTACGACGGTATAAAAATTATTTTTGTGCTTGCCGCACATGGAAATTCCCTAGAAATCGCGCAGCCATGTAATTAATGTTTTACTCGTAGGAAAGTTTTACTTTCTTTCTTAGTTCTTTGCATGATTACATCCTGTCTCGAGTGTCAATGAAGCGACCATAGCAGAAACGTGTAAAGAGCAAAGTAATGAAATCTTCGTCAAGGATACCCACATGTAAAACGAAAATAGAACTATGTGCGGATACTCGTTCAGAGGCGAAGTGAAATGAATGAATTTGACTCTTGAGTCTATTACGTGTGGCAAATCTAATTTTGTCGAATGCCAATTTTGACTCTTTGTAAGCCTATAAGTTTGTGGGATGCTAGAAAGGAGTTTTTTTTTCGACACAATTGTCCTGAGACAAATTAAAGTGAATTTGATATGAATTGAGTAGGGGCGACCCAAATATAATATTGTAGTCTTATGCACGAGCGTTATTATTAGCAAAGTCAAAAATTATCTTATAAGTTCAATAGTCAGTGACGTTCGTTTCGGTTTTTTTTTCTGCAAAGACCGAAGGTTCTCGAGGCCTACAATAATATGTACTCTTCCAAAATGGCAGGAGAATTGGATGTATGATGTCTTCCTATCATCATGAGGGGAGTAGAAATATTAGGGTTTGTCACACAAAAAAAAGGAGGGGGCGGGGCGTATTTCTCCAAGGGAGTACAGTGCGCACTATCACGAGATTCCAACTTGCTCTAGACTTCGCAATGAATAGCGAGCTGCACCTTAACTCCCGCACTTTTCGGAATGCCAAATATTGAGGTATGATAACACTCCATAACGAACTCATTCAGTTTGAATAATTTAAATCTGCCAGCACCGATAGCGCAAAAGCTACATGAAAGATTTTTCAAACCCTAAAAACAGCACGACTGCGAAAGACAACACTCAAACAGAGATATTTTTTGTAGACAGGAAGAGATATGCACTTTTCGAAGTCAAAACAAATGTTAAATTTATTGTTCTTCTTTCACAAGGTCCCTTAGATAAACAAATTTAACCCTTTACCGCCCAATGTTCCCAATTGGGAACATAATTTCATGTTTTTTTTAAACCCACTTGCAATTTTGTTTTCGTTCTTTCCCATTTTTATACCCTTCGCTTATTAAGCGAAAAAGGGTATATTAACTTTGTCATGAAGTTTGTAACGCATTGAAGGAAGCATCTCCGACCATATAAAATATGTATATATATGATCAGCATGACGAGTTGAGTCGATTGGACTATGTCCGTCTGTCCGTCTGTCTGTCTGTCTGTCTGTTGCGACGCGTTTTGCTCGGCCAATTTAAAAGCTATGGAGCTGAAATTTTGCACATATCCTTTTTTTTTTTTTTTTTTTTTCAATTCAATATAATTTTATGGCAGGCAGTTTGTATGTTTGAATCGCTGAAATCTGACAAGGGGGTCGTGGGGCTGCCATACAAACCTACCCCCAAAATTAGGTTCTTCTTAGAAAAACTTTTTTATTTATGCACCAATTCCAATCAAATTTCACACAAAAGTGTTCTAATTGGTGACACACAACATATGTAAAAATCGACCAAATCGAACAATGGGGTCGTGGGGCTGCCATACAAACCTAGTCCCCCAAATTAGGTTCTCCTAAGAAAAACTTTTTTATTTTCTCATCGATTTCAATAAAATTTCGCACAAATGTGTTTCTAGTGATACCACAAAACATATGTAAAAATGGATCAAATCGGACCATGGGGTCGTGGGGCTGTCATACAAACCTAGCTCCCCAAATTAAGTTCTTCTAAGAATTTTTTTTTCTTTATACATTAATTTCAACCAAACTTCACACAAATCAAATTTTTCTAAGAAAAACGTTTTTATTTGCACACAAATTTCAATCAAACCACCGAAAATTATTATTTATATTGATGCCACATAACAAATGTGAAAGTAAATGAAATCGGACTATGGGGTCGTGGGGCTGGCATACAAACTTAACCTCCAAAATAAGGTTCTTCTAAAAAATACTTTTTAATTTGGACACAAATTTCAACCAAACCTCATTGAAATGTATTTTTATTGATGTTACAAAACATATGCAAAATTGAATTACATTGGACCATGGGGTCATTGGGCTGGCATATAAACCCAACCCCCAAATCAGTTTTTTATTTGTCCACCAATTTCAACCAAATCTCATAGAAATGTGTTTTAATTGATGCCACAAACATACCCTCCCCCCATATCTTTCTGGTTCTTATAAGAAACCCACGTCCCCCGCTTCCCCCAATAAAACTTCGCCACGGCACTTATGTGAAAGTTCATGGAAAAGCATGGAAGCGGGGAGGACTGAACACAAGTCATACGTACGCCCGAAAAAACTTTTAGCTTGAGTGGAGCGAAGGGAATCCAAATTTCGGCCGCGCCCGAAATTAGCCTCGGTCTCGTTTTTAGTTTATTAACAAGTTGGTAAAAAGGAAAAAATAACTAAATGATAAAAAAATTGCCGTTATTTTTTTGTGATTTTTTTAAAAGAGGATTTTTTTTTAATTTTAGGGAAAAAAATTTCAAATTTCAAATTTTTTTTAACCAACTAAACTTTTAAATTTTAATGTATTTTTATTTCTTACTATTAATAAATACATACGAAATAATAGTAGTGACCTTAATTTTATAAAAAAAATTATACCGTTATCGGCTATACATGTTCAAATTGACCTGTTCCCAATTGGGAACATTGGCTCACTTTAGTCTCTTGTAGAAAAATTATTTTGTTTCCAATTTTTCAATATGACTGGACTTTGCAATTGCATGTAATTTTCGCATGTTCTATGTCAGTCTCAGTGGCGTAACGTACGGTGTTCCATGTGTGCAGTGGAACACGGGCCCCCAACCCAAAGGAACCCCCAAATCCGAAATCACAACAAAATTTTGTTTGATAGATCCTTGGGTAACTATCAAAAGAGATGCATTTTTACTAATACATATGCCACAAAAATTCGGGAGTGAGAATCTAGGATAGTAGCACATTCAATTTTGGGTATGTTCAAGCTTGGATCTTGGATCTCTAAGTATTATACTCTGTTTGTACCGGGGAGACGCAACTTAACTCAACAATCATCAGAACAATCTATAAATTATAAAGGTTTTTGCGCATAATAATATTGAAAACTATTAAAGGTTCAACTTTAGGCGGTTCTTGCGTAAAATTGGGCCAATAATCAGCGCCCGGTCTAGGGAGGGCAGATATTTTGGGTAGCACTTCCTAGACGGAAAACTGAAACATTAAAGCTGAACCTTATTTCTGGTAAAAAAGACTAAAACACTTGTAAATTAATGGTAATTAGCTCGAGAGCGTTATTGACAAAGGACTACAACTCTATAAATTGCTGGAATAAAACCGTTACTTAATTTCAGATTTCATGATAATAAAATTGCTCTTTGATCGGTGTTTTTTGCTTTTGTAACAAAATTGTTAGGTGCACAGGTGGCCTTCGAAAAATCAGCAGCATTCGTTTTTAGTTAAGCAAACAAAGCACACGAAGGAAGTGTTATTGTATCGTAACCTCTACTAGTCGTTAAGAACCTCAGGAAACAGATAACATTTCAAGAAGCCAGAGTCTGAAGTGAGCAATTGTCCAGAATTTATCAACAAGATTGGTTGACTTAGAGTCTGCTGCTTGACATACCCTGTCTTCTCGTCTCAGTTCATTTCACTCAGTAGTATTCCGTAAGATTACCGATATTCAGGCACTATAGGGGGATCAAATTGGCATTACTGAAACCTTAGAGACGTAAGATGTCCTTAGATTACCTTTTGGATTTGTCAGTAATATAGTGTTTCATCGGCAGAATACTTTTCCACTAAAGATTTAGTACCACAACCGTCTGGGTTGTGGAGTCCTATATGATCTGATCTAAAATTTAAATAACGTGTTTTGTCTAGTAAAGTAATATGTGGGGCTACCTGACAAAAATGACAAAGCGATATTTGCGCATTTGTTTTGTTAAATCTTTTTAGGCGCATGTCTTAACCATAACGACTACTACATCACCAATACGTCTTCCTCGGGAAATTACAGTCTAGATTGACGTTCTCAAGCTCATAATGATAAAAAAGGCTACATTCAGCACTCGATGAGCATAAAGGTTGAGTTGGATAGGAACGACTCTTCTTTTCCGGTTTCTCTTCTGTTTTCGTATGGAAACTTATTTCTAAGTGTGATTCAAATAACTCAAAATGTATCAGAAAAGGATCCTTCCTGGGTAAAATTAAGTCGACACATCCCATGAACATTTTCAAAAAAAAAATCTTAAGTGCGGCAGTTTGCCGTTTTTCCTGGGGCAGAGTAAGTGCTAGAGCGGGCGCTGCCCATAATCCAGTTATTGGAGAGTATTTAAATATGGAATTGATTACTCAGCTAAGGAAAATATGTTCACAATGTCGAAGAAAAGATATAGGATGACCTATTGATCGGAATGGCTAACCACAGTTACTAAGAACATTCAAAAAGGTTTAAGCGAGAAGCCCTTTCCTTTTTTAACTGGCACTCAAGAAATCCAGAAACAGATGTCTGTCGACAAACTAGTGAGTCAAGATACGTAATTTTTATTTGCCTTTGGAGCATCTGTACCATGAATTTTATTTCAGTCGATTTAGTTTTGCTTGGTTATGGATGTGATCCACAGATCTATAGTAATCAGTTTTAGTTTAGGATCAACGACTCTTACGAGGTAGAAGGGCACTCCTACAGGTTATCTTTCGCCGCGACTCTTGGATTTTGTGATAAATAAATGATCCTATTTTATTATTCTAAATTCAATTTTGTCTCAAAAAAAAATGTAAAAAAAAACTTTTTTTTAGAAAATGATGTTTGTTGCTTTTGCTTATAATGTAGACTGCTTTAAATGTGGGTTTTATTCTATCAATTTTTTTTGGTGAAAAAAAAATCGAGCGTGAGGGGCCCCCATTTCGATCTCGAACACAAGGTAATTGGGAAACGTTACGCCACTGGTCAGTCTCTATTCGGTGTGTTATAAGTGAGAGTTCAAGTTCGTAAATTTGGTAGTGGAATATCTACAGAGCTTAGATGAGTGCGATGTGGCTTCATTGAATAATAGATATCTGCCAATTACCTCCTGAGGAAAACGACAAAGTTACTGACGAGGAAGACATTGAGGAAGAAATCTTAGACCAAGTGATGTTTGCGGTGAAGTTTCCGTTATAATAAAAAGAAGATAATGAGGCATCGGGCAGTAAAAATAAGCGTGTCCAGAAAATAAAATCTATAAATGGTGAAAAGTCCGGTAGTCCTAAATATATTATTAATTTATGCCACAAAGCTGTCTGCATCATTTAGCAGAAATAACAAAAATCTACGCCGTTCGGCATGTTGATCAGATCGGCGTTGAATGGACGTCGTTTTGGGGCATACTCCTTCTCAGTAAGTATAAGTACTACCAGTTGCCTTCTGAGAATCCCTATTGGTCTACTGCGGTAGACATTTACTCTCCAATCGCATCAACCGTAAAGTTCCTTGCAGGAATCGAAAGTCATGGCGAAATCAGCATATAGATATTCTGCGAAGGAGAACAAAAAGGTTGGCATACAACAACCACATCTTCTTCACAAATATAACCACGGAATGGGTGGGGTCGATATTTTAGATGAACTTCTATCTTCGTATCGCCCATGCCTACGATGTAAAAAGTGGTGGTGGAATCTATTCGCTAATACTCTCAACATGGCAGTCGGAGCAGCCTGGTTCGTGCATAAGGAAATGCATGGGAAATCGGCAATGACTCACGTAGACTTCAGGCGGGAAGTAACAATGTTCCTGCTAAGGGTTTCATAAAAAAATAGGTCCACAGCCAGGTCCTAAAGCACATGCGAGCCCAGCAAGACGCAAATTAGATGGCCACTATTTGATAAATTCATCGCAAGGAAGATGTGCTCTTTGTAAGTCAAATGCACGGTTGGAGTGTAAGGAGTGCAACAAACGTCTTCATCTTGAATGAATTTCGCTCCAAAATATGATTTATACTTTTCCATAAATTACGTTGAAGAACCAATAAAGTCCAACAACATTCGAAAAAAATCGACCTTGTTTTTTTATATCCCATGAATGGCCATTATTCCCAATTGGGAACAGCATAGAAAGGGGGAAGGGGGTGAGGTAAACATTTTTTTTTTGTATATTAAAAATAAAAAATAAATAACAGGCGCGACAATCCAGCATTGGACTAAGGCCGCAGGATGTGTTAGTGACATCCTATTTCCAAGATCTTATCTGCTTTTTGTTGAGGTAATGAGATCAGCATCACGCTCAGCAGTGTTATTTATCCCCATAAATGGGTACTCGTTTAACATCTGAGTGAGATCATAGTCCGTCACAAGCTCGTGAGTTCGAAAAACACCATGGAACACGGTGAGATTGGAACTCATGAGCCTGTGCACCGAAGGTGCGCGCACTAACCGCTAGACCAGCCAGACTACTTTTTTGTATATTATTAAAAGAATAATATTTAGAGATAATATTCAACAACAAAAAAAAAGGAAATTCAAGCGATTAAGAGTTCGGACTTTAAAGGGTTAATATTGCCCTAAAATCTTTGAAAGGTCATAAGACAATCCAGATACTCAAATTGTCACCAAAATAAGTTCAAACTAGTTAGTACGGCCTATTTTAACTTGCTTGCGGTATATACACGGTCATTAGGGTTGTGGTGCAGAGGCAAAACCATCTAAAAGCATCCAGTCAGAAACTAGAAAAGCCAATATAGCTTCTCTTTCTAACTAATGCAAAATAATAGCCATAACCAGGGTTGCCGTTTTCAGATTTCTACGTGTAACATTTATCTCATAAAATTGTAACATTTTTAGGTTGAGTGTAACAAATTTGAAGGTATTGGTGTAAATGAACAAGTTAAACAATAAATGTACGTAAGTCCGAAATGAATGATTGCTCGCAAAAATAGTGGAGAGTTATAAATTAAAACAAACGATTTTGAAAATGGCTGACTTTTTTTCGAAAATGTTAGCCATTTTGTTCCAAAAATTCTGTATATTATGGCGAGTCCATGGATTTAACGAAAAATTCACGTGATAGTTGGACCCAATATTTGTGAGATATTATGAAACAATTTTTTTAATGGTAATATGGATAGCCAGCATTTCAGGGCACTTCGCATAATAAAACTTTAATAAAGAAATGGAAATCTCGCAATTAATCTTGGTGTCAAATTACTACAGGCACTGCAGTATAATAGAAACTATATGTCAAAATTTCCACAATTAGTTTAAATTCCAACCCACGATTTGAGAACAGATTCAATACGAAAACAATTGTTAAGAAATATCGCAATTAATATTGACACTTCTCTTCACAGAAGCTTAGTTTCCGAATGATTGAAGGGACATCTAAGTCTTTATGTTGTCGCAAAACGAGATGCTCCTTCCAGTACCTCAGACAATGCTTGAGCTTTCAAAGTTAGTGTGAAAAAATGCTCAGGACCCGTGAAGTGAAGATGTCGAACGTTGTCTGGCATGTTAGCTCATCTGCTCTTTCCTATCCATCAAAATACTATCAAGATCAAGCTACTCGCAAATCAATTTTACTTAACCTTCAAGCGGGCGCGCGGGCGGTAATTTACCGCCCTGATCATATAAACACGCATATTTTTTCTCCCGTTGGCCGGATCGAGGTGGGAGAAGTATGTATTCTTAAGTCATACATATAGATACGATACAATAAAATGTTGGGTAAATTTTACCTTCCATGCCTTTCCAGTGGTCATCAAACGTTCGGGGATTGTATATTTTGGTATATAGTTGTGCTCAAAATGTGTGTGCTCTGTGTAATACCACGGAAGTGACATGCTTCGCTAAAACTGCTGAACTTGTTTTATTGTTCACCAGATAATACTTTTTATGATGATAGCTTATTCGGGACATGCTCTTGATTCAATTTACCATAATTATGAGAATGGAAGTTGTACGGTTGAGCGCAAATGGAGGGGAAAAGACGAGGGCGGTAAATTACCGCCACGCGCCCGGTAATGTCACAAAAAATGCGCGCCCGCTTGAGAGTTAAGCTATCACGTTCCTTCTTAAGGCCTGAATAGACCTCGGGCGGAATGAAAATGAAATTTTTGTCCACTGCGATTTTCTCAATGAAAATGCATGCTTACTGTCGTGGAACATGTCGGAAATGATAGGGAACTCTATAAGCTACAATCCGAATATGGTTCCAAATTTTTTCTCTGCCATTTTATGTATTATTTTTCGATTCCCCGGTCATTAGATATTTTCTACGGTGAAATGACTGAAATATAATACATAAAATGGTCGAGAAAATTTTTGGAACCATATTCGGATTGTAGCTTATGGAATTCCCCATCATTTCCGACATGTTCCACGACAGTAAGCATGCATTTTCATTGAGAAAATCGCGGCGGACAAAAATTTCATTTTCATTCCACCCGATGTCTATCCAGACCTTTAAATGTTCTTTTGATTTAAAATGAAATTTGGTGCCCATATAAAGCTTGCATTCCAAATTTTACCGAATGACGAGAAAACATATTGGCAACCGTAAATGTTTCGTTTGAATCTGCGGCAAGGTAAAATTCAATTCATTTACTGAGCTGACTCGAAGGCTTCGGGCAACTAAGCTGGTGTAGTTGAATGAACATCTATCTTGAATCAAGGAAGGACCAGTAAAAACGGGTAGGTACTCAATCCAGGGGTGTCTAAATTAAAACCTGACCTGGGCCAACAAATGTCAGCGTCTTCAGGATTGAGCGGACCGCGGGATAAAAATTATGAAAACACTTATAGACTTAAAAAAAAACAACGAAATTTGGTGGATTGATTTCGAGAGAAAACAATTTCACCATGGGTATTATATTTTCCTGAGTCGTGCTCTGTGGCCGTGATCGTTCGGTCGGCACTCTGTGAAATAGACACTCATAGAGAAACGAGTTTCCAAACTCGGCACGACTCGTCGCAAGTTTATTATTCGGAAGAAGATGATAAGAAATATTCTTATCGTAGAATAATAAACTAACAATGCGACTAGGAAGTGGTATGGCTGACAACGGTATCACACTCCGAATTCAGTTGGCTTTGTAACGTTGATGACTACACACCATACGGTAGTCATCAACGCACCATGCTCCACTAGGAGTTACGGTAATGAAGAGAGATTATATTTTCCTGCACAAAAGTACTTTCAAAAACCGCTAGCTTCCTAAAACAGAGAGTAGGATGTTTAAATACATAATCTAATTTTTCAGTCGAATTTTTGACGAGTTTTAATAAATTTCTTAGACTTTAGCTCAACTACGATGTGGGCCGTATGTGGCCCGTCGGCCACAATTTTGAAATGCCTGACTGAATCGATGGGTGATTATGCACAGATCATAAAAATAGAAAATTTGTTTTTCGGAATACTTCTTCATGTTACTTATAGTAGAAAATATTAAAATATAGTTGAATTCTCCACTCTCGCCAGATTGTAACAAAATTGGTCGAGGTGTAACATTGTAACAAGAAATTGGAATTTGTAACAAAATGTTACAATTGTAACACGAGTGGCAACGCTGGCCATAACAAACAATTGCTGCTATATTCTCACTAAGGCTAATGCAAAGCATTGTACCATGAGAGTCCTCTAATACATAGACAATGAACTCTTCTCAACTGCACTCTTCGTACTCATGCAAAATTGTATGTCACGAGAGGCCAACTAGCACATAAATTAATTCTAGTTCCGGGCTGTGAGTAAGAATGGTCTTGTGCATGGGCCACATTTGGTTTCAAAAAAGTCTTGCCAAGATTGCTATATTGAATTTAATAATAAGTGCGTTATTTTGGTTATCCCGTATAGGTTTGGGTAACGAAACTTTATATAAAAAAATTACAGGTGGGTCAGCTGGCATTTTTTTATATGGAGTTCGTTACCTAAATCCTCACGGGATGACTAAAAAAAACGTACTTATTAAGTACAATAACGTTCTTGAAGGATTTGAATTAGAACACACTTAAATTTAAAGCTGAAACAAGGAATAGAGTTGAATTAATAACGTGTCGTTTTTTTCAAACAAAATTAGGTCGCCCACACACGAAACGTCCGAATAGATTTTTTTGGATTCTTCGTTCTGTCAACTTCATAAATGTTCTTCTATTTTGACAGAACGAAAAATACAAAAAAAGGATTAGGATTGACCGTATGTGTGCGTCATTGAAGTGTATTTACGCACGTCTAGCGATCAACGCGTACGGGCACGTGGAGTCTTTTCGGACCCCAAAGTTGATTGAACTTACATATCCTTAAACATGTCTCAAATTGTAAAAAAAACACATTTATAAGAACTTTGCTATATTTACTACTAACAAATTATTGAAGTACGAATTAGCACTGCTCATAAACTTGTCTTCAACACTTTTTAGATGCCTCTGCGACTTTAATTGACGTAGAATAAGCTATGGTAAGAATTAATGGAGGCAAAATTTTGAAAAAAATTAGAAGTTGGTTTCGTGAATTTCTCAAGCCAGGATAATTTCTGGGAAATTGATCCATGGTATAATCTATTCCTTTACTTTCATTGTAGCCAAGAATGATATGAAGCTTTCCTCGGTCTTCAGTTCAGTGTGAAAAGACGCAATAAAACGACAGGGGAAGACTAGTAAAGATATCGATATAGTCTATATAAAAAGGCCTCGAAATAGAGTAAGGCTCCGAGTTTCGTTTCCTGGATATTCAGGACAATTGAGGCCTTGGTACTCATGGGTTCTTTGAAGACCCCACGTGCCCATTGCCGTAAATTTTTACTTTTGGTTATCAAAACTTTTTTTCTGAATATATTTGGGATTGTTTTCAAGCATATTTCTGAGCAGTATTTATGTGGCTTAGATTAGGGATGTCAAAAACTGGTCCATAACCCGGTTTTCGGTCTTTTCAGTTTTTTTTTGCAAAGCCGGTTAGACCGTCCGGTTTTAGCCGGGCTCTAAGGTATAGTTTACATGCAACACACAAGTGTGTGCAAAAAATATAGTTTTTGTTTGTAAATTCATGTTAAAAATGTTGTTCGTCGAATTCTTATTCTAACAAAATTATGATTCCTACATAAAAATATGTTTTCGTTAAAAAAATTACATGTTAACTTTTGCGTTTGTAAAGTGAAAACGGGGCTTTAATATTTTTGAGCAATGTTTTGAAATTAATGGCAATGCCTACGTGACAATTTGAAATTTAACCTGGATGCTACCCTCGATAGTTTTTTTTGCCCATCTGGGTTAGCAAACCTGCCCCCGATGTAAAAAAAACACGGCCTTAGAAAATTTCTGTTCTATTGGTGAAGTAAGATTCCAACCTATATTCGAACTTTGATATGAAGAAAGCCTTGAAATTTTCGACAGTCATCACTGAACCAAAAGTTGTCGTAAATGCTATGAAAACCATCTTCAAATCAACGAAAAACTTCATTAAAAAACCTCCAATGTTCTTGTTCGTCACTTCAATGAAACTAGTTTCGTTACGTAACGAAAACATTCATTATTTCGTCCAAAGTCTTTCGTTGATATTAAAGCGGAAATTTCGTACAGTTGAGGAACACGATTCTCCATCTGAGGAAATGATTCTTCAGAGCAAATATTCTTTTTCGCTATTTTTTTTAATACAAAAAAAAAATTACGCACACAGCATTGAACCTAAACCTCTACAAGTGTAAGGGACGTTTCATTTGCCTCAATACGCTTTGAAAATCATCATAAATTACCTGACTCCAGTGGGATTCGATCCCGGGACCCTATGATTTGAAGACCTGCACCCTACCTACTACACCAACCAGACTACACGTGCTGAAGGTTTCTAAGATTCACATAAAGTATTTGTCAGAGGTACGAAAAGCTTTCATTAATGTTATGAACAATTCGTCAATATCGATATCATAAAAAATATACGTATCGTTGAACCAGAAAAACTTCCTGAATGTAACGTAAAGATCCTTCAACATGTTCCTTAATTTTAACGAAATTTTACGTTAAATTAACAACAAGGAAAATAATCATTAATTTTATGAAAGAAGTTTTTATTAACCTCATAAACGAATATTTTCTTCATGTCAATGTAAATATTCGTGATATTGACGAAAAAAATATGAACGAATCAGATTTCTTTAATGTGACGAAATGTGGCGTAAACCTTTATGAACGTCTACCTTGTCATAACGAATAAATACGTTATGGCAATGAAAATAAGTCAACGAATACGATTCGTGGATAATAGGAAAGATAATTTTTTCAGTGATTCTCGATAGGATAGGATCATTCATAAATATTATTTTTTAATTCGATTTGAAGACTATACGAGTGAAATTGGCTCAAGTGTTCATTTTACAGATCAATAATAAAGGTTGTACTACACGCAAAATAGAAAGAGTATAATGCAATAAACTGGGCAAATTTACTTATTTTTTTTTTCTGGTTGAAGATTTTTCGTAGGAAAAAGCTGTGGTCTATTCTGTACCTCAACCGTTACAAAGCTTTTAGCAAAACAAGGCGGATACAGTTCACAGTTCTAACAAATGCTTGAGGAGCTCAAATCTGTAATTTATTAGCACACTCGCAGTGGCTCAGAATGTTGGTCTTTACTCTATAAAATTGACTTTCAAAATGCGCAACGCTACGAATTTAAAGGATTTTTATTTCTTCCTATTTTACCTATTTCAAAAAACCTTAAATTTTTTGTTACCGAGTTGGCAAGTACTGGTAGATAGATAGATTTAAATTAAGATTCAACAATTTAAGTGATCAACATCTGTGTGCTGGTATCTTGAAAACAATTTCATAAGCAGTATGTACACAAAATAAAAATCGCTCGGAAAAGTCCTCCTTGAAAAAAATGACGCTGTACTCCTATTTTAACTTTAAACACAAATATTTCGAAAAACTGTACGCTACTTGATGAAGAAGTCGAAATTTCTTAATTGAAATTTAGTAACGAAACTATCATGTTGATTGAATATGCTGATTCGGGCCCTAGTTCTCAAAATTCAAAAATAGATTAGGGGCCCCAAGCCTAGTGCACAGTATGTTATGAATTGTTGTTAAAACGCTAAAAGCAGTACATATGTATAAGGGTTCTTAGTTAAAGAACCCCAAAATAGCAATTTGTATGTAAAAAACAAACTAAAGCACAACTTTTGTGTCAAAATCCGGGCCCTCTAAGAAATCCCGGGCCCGGGGGGAATCCCCCCGTTCCTCCCCCCCCTCTCTACAGGCCTGATAATACAGAAATAAAATTATCGATTTACCAGAAAAAAACCAAGAGAGAAAATGTTATGAAAAATGCCGCATCCATTGTTGGTTAGAAAAATTGAAATTAATGAAAGGCAGGCAGTTTAAATTGATAATCGTTACTTGAAAAGGTTCTTTATGCTCCAAATTAAATGTGGAAAATCATCTTTGATGCAGCGCTTTCGCGTAGTTTGGCCTCATTCTAAATTATGACGCGATCAGGCGCACCCGGCCTGTGAAGCCAGAGCCCTTACCACACAACTGTCTAAAGGACCATGGAAAAATATAGGTAGGCATTGTGTGAGATTCTTAAAGTTAGACGAGTAAACGGAGCTAAAAAGTTGTGGGACCCTCTACTAGCGTGGAGCAGAGCCGAAACGGTTTTGCTGGCCTGTCAGGCAGGGTGACCCCCACGGAGGGTTAATTACCTGCCTACAGTGGGTTTGATCCCGGGAACCTGTGATTTGAAGACAAGCCCCCTACCTATTACACCAATCAGACTTTTCAAATTGCTAGACAATTGGAAAACAAGACACGTTATTAAATCTATTCCTAGTTTCTGCTTTAAATTTCAGTGTGCACTAATTTAAATCCTTCAATTTTAAGAACGTTTGTTCTTAAACTCAATACAACAATCTTAGCCAGACTCCATTCAAACCAAATGTGGCTTCAGCACCACAGCCCTAATGACTCTGCATATACCGCAAGCAAAATAAAATATTTTAGTCTGCACGATATATACAGGCCCGTACGTACTAAATATTTTAAATTTTAATTGTACCGCCATCCAACACCATTGACATAATCAAAACACAAAACACGCAATAATTCCTGAAACCATTTGAACCCCTCCGACAAACACATTCTGAAAAAAAGATGCATTTTTAATTGAATAATGCAGTTTGGAAAACTTTTTCCCTCCCTTATCAAGTCCTCAGCGGCAGCCATTTGTTGGCTAGAAAAACCGTATCACTGCATACATTGTTTTGTTCTACAATGGTTCAAACTTTAAATGCACAACAACTTGTTTAAAAATTTGTAGCTTTTGCTAGATACGTACACACAAGCAGATCCTAAACAGCACCAGTATATACTCTGTGTTTGCGAGGAGGCAAGTGAAACTTTTAATCGAAACACACCGGCTGCAATGACCTCTTTCCAATGTTGTTTGTAGATTTATGTTGTGTGTCCTTGTTCACAGCATATACTCTTTGAAAATCGTCTGACCGCTATATGTAGTCAGAGCTCAGAGCATTGGAAATAAATTATCCGAATACAATACGTATTAGAAATGTTTTCTTTGGAAGAACTGTGAAGTGTCCTGCTTGGAAGTTGTGCAAGGACTGACGGTAAGTATGTGCAAAGAGGATTTCAAAAGAGGCCTCTATATAGGGGAAATTCTGCATATCAAAAAATTAACTAAGTTCAGCATTTTAGTGAACAATATTATTTCTCCATTCTTCCAGGAACGAAATGAAATTTGAACTTAACGAAGCCTTCAGCGGGGTAGAAGTCGTGTCCTTCCAGTCGGGAACGTGTGAAACATGAAACGGACAAAACAGAGTCGTGTCAATATGGACTGTTTGATATAGAAAAACTCCAGGACAATTGCGCAAGCGTTGACCCAGGACAACACTATAAACAACGTCGACATTATAATGAATTTTCTTCGACGAGCAGTTGTGCTAAAACGGCGCCTGATAGAGGGAGGACAATTGTTGAAACTGCTTATTCATAAGACGGGCGGAATATGTTTATTTCTGTGTGTTTACATTTTATTTTTGCTCGCATTGTATTTTACGTGTTGGTTTCATGTTCACACTTATCAGATGCCAGGGTAGTTGTACTACATACTACCCTATAAAGGAGTACGCAATACATACTACCCTATTGCAGAGTACGTTTGAAATCCGCAGGAATGGGGCCACTTTGCACTTACGGACTTGTTAGTTGAGAGAATAGCTTTCAATAATTCACAAACTCTTAGCTCAAGTCAAGGTCAATGTTGTTGTAGTGGAGGCAAGTGGTATAGGCACATACATTTATAAGGATAGGCCCGGCCGAGGCATACTCAATATTAATGAGTTCATGGAAAGCTGGTGAATCGCACAAATAGCTTTGGTATTTTTCGTTATATTTAAATTTCATGAAATCGTCTCACAATGACGGTCGCTGGAGTATTTTGGTTTAAAATCGTATGGCGGGTATAAAGAGCTTAAGCTTATTGAATAGGTCAAGTTGTAGCGTTGGGATTTGCTGATTTGCATGGAGGAAACATTTCAAATTTAGGGCAATTCAGGAATGGGTATTTAGCTGATTGTGTTGCTGAATAAGGAGGCGACTACGAGATACAGTGGAGGAAGCAAAGATCATCTGCATGAGACTTCTATACCATGTGCTAGTGATAGACACCATTAAAACATAAAAGTAGTCGCTTAAAAATAAAACCGGTTTTGTATGAATTGGGATAAAAGGTTGGATTTTCTAGTTTTTATATGGAAGAAGTCTTTTTTCAGTTTTCACCATGCACACAACTAGAAATTACAATACAAAACACCCCAAGTAACAATTCATTTGCTTTAAAGAAGCACTTCACCCTATAGCAATCATTTAGTAACACAAAATCAATTCAACGTGTGAAATCCCTAAGAGAAGTATTTTGATCCGATAAATAATCCTCAACACATTTTACGGGAAGTTTGTCACATCATTATAGAATCAATTCACGATTATCTAGTAATCATTGAATATTAGCACTATTCACAGCTCAAATCAGTATGAATTTAAAAATGTTGCTATGAGACTTCGATAACACTTTCTCTAAACGTTAACCTAAAAAGGTGACCCATTAAATACTTCTCTACAGTGTTTATTGGATAACATAACACACGCATGCAATAGTCTCTCTCTAAATTAACACAACACACACCAGCAATATTCTCCTTAAGCAGAGAATCGGTTGTGTTATTTGATCTTAATAGTGTGACATTCACATTCGTATTGCTATCCGATAAATTGTTCACCGTAGTTTTATAGAAGGATGGAGTCTGTAATTTTTGCAAGAACTGAAACTTATGAAGTGCTCTGGAATACCAAGTTTCTTCAATAGAATTGTTTGAAGTCGTGCTGAAACAAACATTTCCTCGCTCATTGTTAATTTCTCAACCAATTAACATGATCTCTGCGCAGAAACCGACTTCAATTTATTGACCAAAGTGTGGATTTAATCAACGTCAACTGATTGATATATAAAGTAGAAGGTTTATTGCAGAAGATTCGATAAAGGATTGTTAAGCATTTCTATAGAAGCAAGTAGTACCCATTTGTAGTGTTTACGAACAATACTGACTGTATCTGAGGTTGGCCGAGTGATCAGCGCGTAGGACGGGCAATACGATAGTCATGGATTCGATGTTAGCTGAGGGAATTTTTGTTATTCATTTTATTTTCGCAAACGCGAAAAAATGATGATATAAGATAAGACACATTACGTAAGCCTTTTTTTTTTGCTCATCACTGTATTGCGCCGCGTTCGTGCAAACTCCATGTAATCTCAGTTGACATTGTGCTCTCGCCTCTCGCTTAGTGCAGAAGTGGGTCGTTCTACATGCAATAACAGCCTCGGTAAATGCACGGTGGGGTAGGAAAATACCCCACGAATGTAGTTACGTTCGTCTTTTTATCATCGTTTACCTTGAGTATTTATTTTTTCGACCAAATGGAGCGATACTTATATGAAGAAGAGATTACACAAATTTTACAAGAATATTTTGCAGACGCTTTTAAATATGTTTTTCTTTAAATAAAATGCTAAAGCAGGATACGGAACTTCCTAATGTTACTTTTCTCACGTCGTGAATCTTAAATCATAGAAAGATCTCATGTCAATATCTTTATGTAAGGGCATATAAGAAAATTGGTTTGTTAATTTTAATTCTAATTTGCTTTGAATGTTAAACACTATAAGCAAAAATTAAAATAATTATTTTAAAACAAAATTTCAAATTAGGAAAAAAAACTCCATTTTTTACGGACAAATTGTGACTGGCTTGAAGAAAAGTCATTTTCCTTGAAATAATAATGTGTTTTGAAAAAATAAAAAAAATAATTTGAATTTAAATGAAAGATGTATTATATTTCACCCAAAGACTTCTTAAAGTATACATTATTTTGCAAAATATACCACAATATTTATTGGGTTAGAAATCTAAGCGCCAAATACCCATTATTTGACTATTATGCAGCGTCCATACCCTGTAATAGGGATGTCAAAAACCGGCCCATGACCCGGTTTTCGGTTTCTTCCAAAGCCGGTTAGACCGTCCGTTAACCGGGCTCAAAGTACCGGTTTTCCGATTAACCAAGTCTTTTAATTGATTTGCTTAGAATTTTAGTAAAAAATGCATGTACACTCAGAAAAATGGACCCCGTAAACTTAAAAGTTTTTGTACCACTATTTTAATTAGACGGCAATTTACCAGATTTCTTCACAAAAGTAAACAGATGCAATAATTAATATAACTGGGAGAATCCTATTGAGATATTTTGTATGGAATGAAATGTGTCCCGTAAATCCAATGGGACATCAAATTACATTTTAATCAGTTTGTCCCATTAAATTAACAAGATCTGATATGATTAACTAATAACAATAGGATGGATCCTATTTGTTTTATATAACGTCCTATTACTCGTATTTCATTAATGGGATATGCCTTTTAACTGAATTTGAAGCATAAAGATGTATTTTCCAAGAGAACCAACATCATGCTCCGTAGCCGAGATCGTTCGGGTGCCTCCCTGTGACTTGGTAAGTTTTAAAGAGTACTAGCTGATCGGATGTTCAATACGCGGCCTGGCAAAATATCGTGATTCTTAGCAAAATCCACAATGACATAGCGTGGATGGTATAATAATATGAGACTTATAAAAAACTAGGGGGCTTCGCTCGCCAACCCCCGGGGCCGAGGCTAATTTCGGGCGCGGCCGAAATTCGGATACCCTTCGCTTGGGCTAAAAGTTTTTTCGGGCGTACCTATGACATGTATTTAATCCCCCTCCTCATTCTTTTTCTTCCGTCTTGACAAAACTTTTGGGCTGGGTTGAAATAAGTGGGCAAATAAAAATATTTACTCAGAAAATTTTATTGGGGTTGCGGAAGCATGACCGACAGTACGATTCCATTCGTTTTGAACGTTTTTGTTGCTTTGGTAAAGACACATTAATTAAGGTTTTGTGAAATTGGTGGAAAAAAAAAAGTTTCTTAGAAGAACCAATATGGGGGGTTTGGTTTGTATGGCAGCCCCATGACCCCATTGTCCAATTTGATTCAATCTTACATATGTTTTGTTTCATCAATAGAAATACATTTGTGTGAAATTTGGTTGAAATTGGTGCACAAACAAAAAAGTTTTTCTTAGAAGAACCTAATTTGGGGGGTTGGATTTGTATGGCAGCCCCATGACCCCATGCTCCGATTTGATCCATTCTTATTCTTGCATATATTTTGTGTTATCTATAGAAACACATTTGTGTGAAATTTGGTTGAAATTCGTACACAAATAAAAAAGTTTTTCTTAGAAGAACTCAAATTGGGGAGCTAGTTTTGTATGGCAGCCCCATGACCCAATGATCCAATATGGGTGAATCAAAGATTCAAACAGCCTGCAACAATAAGAAGCACGTGTGCAAAATTTCAGCTCCGTAGCTTTTATAGTGGCCGAGAAAACCGCGCTGCAACAGACGGATAGACGGACAGACGGACAGACGGACAGACGGACAGACGGACAGACGGACAGACGGACAGACAGACAGACAGACAGACAGACAGACAGACGGACATCGCCCAATCGATTCATCTCGTCATGCTGATCGTATATGTATACTTTTTATATGGTCGGAGATGCTTCCTTCAATGCGTTACAAACTTCATGACAAAGTTAATATACCCTTTCACTCTATGAGCGAAGGGTATAAATATACTTCGATTATATTACGAGTGAAACGATTCTTTTAATACATTGGATTGATCCTATTAATTCAATAAGATATATCCTATTGGAAAATAACTAGACCATGTGTTTGTTTTTAAAGGAGTCAACTATTAAAACAAACGGATATTTATCGAGTGAAAGTAATGGTTCCTATATTTTTAAAGTAATCAGATTTTTCCTATTGACTAAAATAATGAGACAAAATGATTGGTTTAATGGGATTTCCCATTGAAATTTTTCTGAGTGTACACATATGCAAAATCAATACAAAGATACAAGGAGAGGTAATTTGACGAAGCTATGGTTCTACGAGTAATAGCAATCAGGTGAGTGTTGGAAAATCATATAGTCACGGTAAGGGATGTCATCATATACACTGACAGTCAGGCGGCAATCAGATCACTCCAATCTGCCCTGACTACATCCAAAACTGTTGATAGTTGCCGCTCAGCTCTAAGAGTGATGGGTCAATTGTTCAACATCGTTTTCTGCTGGATACCCAGTCATAGTGGATTTGAAGGGAACTGCAATGCCGGACCGTCTCGCTCGTAATATGACTTCAATGACCTTAGAGGCCGACTGAAATAATCTGAAAGCGCCAATCGCCTATTGTAAACTGTCAATAAGAAAAGGCACTGTGCAGAGCTAATGCAAGATGATATAACGGTTGTACATGTGCTACAACTAAGATTAATTTGGCCACGACTTGACGCAGCCAGGTCAACCATTTTACTGTCAATAGACAGGAAACATATAGGTAAGGTGGATGGGACCATAACGGGGCCCTGTCCTATCGGGGAGCACGCCAGGAGGCTCCAAACTCCCCATAACGACTTTTGTCGCAAATGCGGTGACGAAGAAGGGGAAGAGAGTGTACATCATTTTCTCTGCCATTGTCCAGCTTTGGCCGCGAGATGGAGACGTTTTCTTGGCTCAATGTACTTTTACGATACAGATGATCTACGCAATGTGAGCCCGCTATCGCTCAACAAATACATTGCCAGCACGGGCTGGTTTTCAGCTTAAGTTAACTTTTAGTTACACATCACTTGGTGGTATCACAACGGACCAACTACTGCTCTAAGCGCGCTTGGGTGTTTCACACCTGGCGGCCCCTATACCTAACCTAACCTAAGGTGTGTTCGAAAATATGTTTAAGGGCTGAAATTCGAAAACGAAATTTTTCATAGGAGACAATTAATAGAACTGCATACTGAAAAATCAAGAAAATGGAAAAAAATGTATGAATTTCTTTGCCGGTTTTAACCGGATGGACGAACAGCCGCCTGGGTTAAAACCGGTAGGAGGAAAAAACCGAAAAAAAACGGTTAACCGTTCTGAAGCATCACAGTGGGGGACCTCAATATAGAATATGTAGACAACTTCACTTACCTGGGTTGCAATTTGTCAAAAGACGCCAACGAAACAGATGAGATACAACGACGGATACAACTAGCTAATAAGTGTTACTTTGCGGTTCTCCAAATTATGAATTCGAAGCTGGTGCACAGGAACACGAAGCTCCACGTGTATAAAACCATCATCCGACCTGTGCTATGCTATGGCTGCGAGGTATGGACCCTAACCCAAAACTCTGAACACCTGTTGGACACATTCGAGCGAAAGGTTCTCCGAAGAATCTTCGGGGCCGTTCGTGAACGAGGTGAATGGCGCATCCGGTACAACCTTGAGTTGTATCAGCTGTATGATGAGCTACAGGTGTCGAAGATCGTGAAATTGCAGCGATTGCAATGGGCGGGTCATGTACAAAGAATGAACGACGATCGCATGCCCAAAAAGGTGATGAACGCGCAACGAGTGGACGGAGCCAGATTGCGTGGACGACCGAGAGCCCGATGGGAGCATTCTGTATGTGAGGACGCCCACCAGATGCTAGGCTTTCGGAATTGGAGGACAAGGTCACGTGACCGCGACAATTGGGGGTTTTCAATCCAGGCGGCCAAGGCCCGACGTCGGGCTATCGTGCCATAAAGAAGAAGAACCGTTCTGAAAGTACCGGTTTTCCGACTAAAGGTCCGGTTATTGACATTTCACCCTGTAAGGGGCCCCTATTACTATTGAAAGAGAATATTCTACGAAGTATTATAGGTATCAAATTGTTAGTTGGGAATTAAGACTGTGACATTTATCTAGGCGAGTGTGTAAAAATTATATTCAAAACAACCACACGCTTTTATGCTCCAATAAATTAATGGTTTAAACAATATTCGTTATGAATGCATTATGTGCCGCACACGATATTTTACGGTCGGTAAAATTTTCAAGCTTTCATTGTGCCGTCAAGGATACACGTGAGGGTGAGACTTTCATGTTTGAAATTAAGACAAAAGCCAAGAGCCAGCATAGGAGGCTCAAATATAATCATAAAAACAATACGAGAATTTCCTTGTTTTTTGCATACCATGTTTTACTTATACTTATTTTTTTCTTCTTAGGATTAAGGATATTGTTTTATGTAGTTCTAGTCCTATGAATGGAGAAAGTTTAGGAATATTATTTGGTATACGCTCAACTCTCCAGTGTGTGAGCTGACGCGACAGAAATTAAAGTTTTATGGTGGATGAAATTACCTTAATGTATGTTCGCATAAGTCGTTAAAATGCATTGTTTGGAAAGCGTTAATTTTCAAGTACTCACATATTTTCAGTATGATGGAGTCATAGGTAATGGGCTTTTTCTCATAATTCATATAATTGTGTGCGAAATGGCACTCCCCTCATCAGAAAAGTTTAATTTAAGTTTTCGGTCACCTCTCTAAATGGAATTTAAGCATATACGAGTAATATATGTACATATTTCGAAAAATTTGCTATATTTCAAAATATTAGTATATTTAAGGCCGAAAAGCCTGAATAATTTTAGCACTCCCTGGGTTGATGCATTTAATTATGTATATGTACAACACAAATTCAGCACAATCATGGACATGGATTTTATTGCACATGATAAGAATTCACATGAGATTTGCGCCGGTTGTTTCAAAAATACAGCATCAGGGATATGTAACCGGCTAAAGGATATGCAAAGTTCATTTTATTTTGTACGGTATAGTCAATAAGCCATAATCATAATCGCATGGCAATTAACGATCATTCAACGGAGGTAAACGCTCATAAAATAAGTCCGATAAAATTAACTATTCAAAAACTTCGCGATCTCAGCAGGCTATCAACACACACTCACGGGCAATGCACATATATGCAAAATACTCATTATACCCTTCGCTCATAGAGTGAAAGGGTATATTAACGTTGTCATTAAGTTTGTAACGCATTGAAGGAAACATCTCCGACCATATAAAAAGTATACATATATGATCATCAGCATGACTTGGGGAGTCGACTGGGCCATGTCCGTCTGTCTGTCTGCTGCGACGCGTTTTACTCGGCCAATTTAAAAGCTACGAAGCTGAAATTTTGCACAAATGCTTCTTTTTGCTGCAGGCAGTCTGTATGTTTGAATCGGTAAAATCGGACAATGGAGTGATGGGGCTGCCATACAAACGCAACCCCCATTTTGGTTCTTATAAGAAACATTTTTTACATCAATTTCACAAAACCTTGAATCAATGTGACTTTATAGAAGCAACTAAAAAGGTAAAAAATATGGAATCGTACTATGGGGCCATGCTCCCGCATCCGCCAATAAAATTTTCTGAGTAAATATTTTTATTTATTCCAACCAAACCCCATACAAATATTCTTTTGTCAACACAACGGAACTTTTGTGAATACAAAAGGAAAATAATGGTGTGGGGGGTTAAATACAAGTCATATGTACGCGCGAAAAAGCTTTTAGCCCGAGGGGAGCGAAGGGTATCCAAATTTCGGCCGCGCCCGAAATTAGCCACGGTCTCGTTTTTTTTTTGTAACGGCTAGCAAAAAAGTAATTAAGCTCTGATACAGATTTTTGCTGAATTGAGAGAATTCACAAATGCGCAATGTCGATGATTCGATGGGGAGTTATATTTCATGCTGATAAATATAATTAAAATCTGTATTTAACAGATAGCATACGAGATGAATTAACGAGAAAATTCCCAATAATCATGATCTATCCATATAGTATAGTACAGATAGCTCAAAACCCAAACATAAAAAAAAGAAAGTTTTGATACCAAATTGTTGAATATACACTGCCCAATATATGCAGAAGAAAGTTACACTAATTTGCGCCATGGGTTAAGGGTTGAAGGGGTGGCAAAGGGGTGAACATTTTTTTGCAAATATCTGGAAAACTATTAATTCGACCTTAAAATATCCTGAGGAGAAAATAGACTATACAAAATTACCTTTGTAATGATATATAACACTCGAGACATTTTTTCGGGAAATTATACCCTAGCCCCAAAAGTAGTATGGAGAATTTACATTTTTTGAGATTTTCATTTCGCACTGTAACTTTTGATGGAATATACTTAGGGTGACAAGACCTTGTTCATTATATTACCACCAAAATTTATTTGATTTGTACTAAAAATTTAAGTGCTTCGAACATTGACGCCCCCTCACTCCTCCTAACATTTTTCCAAAAAGACATGTCTGTAGCTTCTTTTCAAATTGAGCCAGACATATCAAATTTGGTGGGATGCCTATAGTCTAAGCCCCATTATGCTCTTCATCAAAAATTATTACCATCCGATCAAAACTAAGGGTACCCCCCATACAAAGTGAATTCACATTTTTTCACTTCTAAATTCTATAAAAATTGTATCTAAAATAAAAAAAATTAAATTTATCTTTATAACAGTTAATTGTAAAAATTGAATGTGTATGCTGGGAGGCAGCCTCCGCATCGCACGAGACAGCCGTGGAGCCCTGCGCTGCCGACCGACCGAGAATGCACGAGATTTAGGGGCCCAAAAGCCACATGAAAGATTTCTCGAACTATAGAAACACAATATAACATAACAACGACTGCGAAAAACAATACTCCGAGGTAGATATTTTTTGTAGAAGAGATATATACTTTTCGCAGTCAAAAGAAATGCTAAATTTATTGTACCGCTTTCAGTAGGTCCCTTAGATAAACAAATTTAATATTATTCTTAAATCTTTGAAAGTTCATGAGACAATCCGGATCCTCAAATGGCATGGCTGCGCTATTTGCTGTAATTGTAGGATTGTAATCCGACCAACCTTTTTCCTTGCCAAGTACCATATAGGCAAAAAGATTCTTTAGGTCCGTTTTCTAAGCTTTCGAACTAAGTTCGAATCAAATTTGTTATGAACAACGCGACAAACTTTAAACGAAAAAAGGTTGTGAGAACAGAGAAATTGAAAAAAAAAACGCGAGAAATGTTTAGTTTTAGTGGATTTTCTGGTGTTTGAAACCCGAACGGCACAATTTTCCCGTACATTTGTCCACCATTTTGTCGTGTTTACCAAGGCAAACATGGGCTGATTTCCCCAGTTTCCCTCGGTGGTTACCGGATTGTAATAGAGAGGGTTTGGCTATGGTGTAGATGCCATATTTGGTTTGAAAGGCGTCTTGACAAGATTTTTGTATTGAATTTAATATTAAGTTCAAACGTTCAAAATTGAAGAATTTAAAGCTGAAACAAGGAATAGAGTTGAATTAATAACTTGTCGCTTTTTTCAATTGTCTAGTAAGTTACAAACTTAGGCCGCCCACAAACAAAGCGTCCGAATCTATTTTTTGGTTCTTCGTTCTGGCAAATTCATACATTTTCTTAGATTTTGAAAGAACGAACGTTCGAAAAATGGATTTGGATGGTGTGCGGTATTAGGGTAAATAGGGCACTCGTCTTAAAATCATAGGTTCGCGGGATCGAATCCCATTTTAGGCGCAGGTAATTTACTATGCTTAAAAACCACGAACACCTATACCTAGATTTCAATGCTGCGCTGCGTGAGCGTTTTAATTTGAAAATAAAAAAATAACGACTGATGAAATCATTCATTTGACCCTTGTGTTGCCACCCGGGTACCCGGGTACCCATCTGGATACGTTTTTGCTAAATAATTTTTTTCCAAAAAAGATTGTCCAAAACCTTCTCGAATCTCCATGATTTGATCGAATTTGTATCGAAATTCGCATCCTACATATTTATAGAAATATTTTAACTTAAAAAATGTTGCATTTGAAAAAAAAACAACACGTATGAGCCACCCGGGTACCCGGGTACCCCGATATAAAAAGAATGATTTTCGTATCGAATATCGTATACATATTTCCAGTATATCGTAAAAAAGTGTAAATGTTTCTACCTCTTGCGTTTCTTTGATCGCTGGTGTTAGTTACCACTTCTATTACTGGCCTTCCTTAGTATCTTTCGATTGTGATTTTCGTTCCATGATTTCGCATGACTTGCTGGTTAGAAAATCGCTCTCCTATGATTAGCATAGCTAATTCTTCCGAGAGCTGGCGTAGAAAAATTCTGCCCCCATTCGTTTTTTTTTCAAGCATATCATTATTACCCTAGTAAGTAACGTACGTGGTACCGGCAATATTGTACTGAGAAGAATCACCGCATTTTTCTTCTTCGGAACATACGAACAGATGGTACCTCTTCTTCGAATCCAAAAAGCGTTGACAATAACGGTCAGTTCGACAGTTTCATTTCTTAAGGAATGGATTTTTTTTTCAAAGTATCGATGATAGTGAGATAGCATGACAACAATTTTCATTGCCACTTTACTCCTCAGCGTTTGTTTTGTCGTCAACGTTTTCTATTATTCGTCCATCGAAACTCTCTCAGCAGTGGCTGAATGCCTGGCTTCTTCACGCCAACGGCAAGAATTCAGTGCACGCTAAGTTCTCTAAACAAAACTACAGTCTATCTATTCTTAACTTTCCTGCTAAAAATACAAACAATTATTTTCAGCTAAAATGGAGTTTTAGCAAGAGTTTCATAGCGGGGTACCCAGGTACCCGGGTAGCAGATACTGTAAGTTTTTTGGGGTGGCAACACAAGGGTTAATAAACGTTACAACAAGAACGCCATTCTCAATATAATAATGCCAAGAGTCAAAGTAGCTCTTAGCAAAGTTTTTTTAAGTACGACGTTCTTAACCCTTAAATGCATAGCGTACCATATATGGTACATGGCTAGATTCCTGTAAAAGTCTAGTGGTTATTAAATTTTTGATTTTTTTTTTACTTTTTGCTAAAGTAGACAAAACAAGCTTTCACATAAGTTAAATTTTGGCTTCCCGAAGTTTTCCTTGAATTTTCTGTGCGTCGTCAAAGTGAACGAACGTTATTTTTTGTGGAATTTTAAAAGCTATTCTTTAGAGCTAAAAAAATTGGCGAAATTTACCGTTATTTGGAAAAGGAAAAATACTGGTGAGTAAATTGGAATGTGTTCTTAGCATCCTTTTGAGATTTTGACCAGAAAAAGTCACCAAAGGTATTGATTGCACCAATTTTGCAACGTACCATATATGGTACACCATGCATTGGGACATATTCAGAAATATCTATACATACATTCCGATCGTTCTTACTTGCTGAAATTATTCTCCTTTAGTCTTGGGTAGGGTAGGATATGTTCATAAAATTTTAATAATCAGCTCTTTCGATATGATGGTGCGTTTTATTGGGCCCAGAACAGGTCCAAATAACCTAAATGTTCATACAATTTATGTCACCGATCAATTTTTCCAGGACATTTACTGCCATTTTTTATGAAAGCTAGGTTATTCAGTCCTGTTCAGGATCAAAGGAAACAGAGCTGTTATAGTTGATTGAGAAGGATGTTTTTGTCATTTCGTTTTCTATAGCACACCGGTCAGGGCTTAGCGTTTATGTAGCTGCTTCTTATAATCCCAGTCTTTTTAGCTTGCAAGTATACTGAAAAATTGTCTTTTGTTTTGTCCTTTGGACCCGCCACTAAAAAACCGAGCTTCCGTACTTAACATCTTAGTAAGATACTTGGACTTTCGCCAGGACTCAAGCAGCTGCGCGTTGATATCCAATTTCTTAAACCATTTGATTATGACAAGTATTTTCTTGGAATTCCACGGTCAGGATCCTGAGATAATGTGCTTCTAGAGTCAACCATTTCATATGGAAGACTATGTGGAATACCGGATTCGATAAACAAAAAATTACATGGATGTAATTCTTGTGGACATATCCTGGGAGCTACAAAAATTTGGGTTATAATGCAGGCAGCAGTTCATTTCCATATTCATATCCTACCAAAGTCAATCCAATCCATATACTTTTCAAGAAAAGAATCCCATGAGCTATAATAAGTCAAAAGAAGTCTCAAGGTATACGTTTGACAGTGGAACATGTTTATAACGAACTATTATGTAAAAGATTTATTTTATAACGAGACCGAGTTCTAATCGCGCTAATAGAATGATGAGTGCATACATGGGTACAGACCTAGACGTAGACGGCACGCAAAGTCCAAAATAATCAATTCCACGTTTTTTTTTATAGGGGAGAATATATACCCCATATGAGTCGGATCTGGCGCACTTTTGATATTTTATAAGGACGTCGAACAGCTACCACTTGACACACATTTGAAGATTTTCCGGACATTCTACCAAAAGATATGGCTAAATTTAGGTTTGTAGGGGTAGTAAGACCTTCTCGACTTTCCATCAACTTCCAGGATATGTCACAAATAGACATCGATACAAATTTCAATAAGGAATAGGAAACTCATCACGCACCTACCCGAGGTCCCTTTTAAAAAACTGAATATTCGCGATTTTCAATAGAAATGACCACCTTTCCTTTAATGAAGAGGAGTTCATTATATCGAGTTTCCACTATAATTTCGATCAAAACTCTCAATAATCATTATCCTTTCTTTTTTGCACTGTTCCTATAAAAGTAAGAGGCAGATTAAATAAAATTTGGAAAATGTCTTTCATATGCAACATTATAGCCTGAATGCTTGGCGTACCATATTTGGTACACAATGCAAATTCTACTATTTTCGCTTTTCTGGGAAAACGGGCTATTTCCTGGGAAAATAAAGGCTGATTCCGTGTTCAGTGACCAATTTTACATGAGGGGAGGTCAGTTACGATAACGGTTTCAGACCCCATGCATTTAAGGGTTAATTTTAGTAGAAACACTGTAACGTCAAAATCATGTTTCAAAAGAGTTGGTTTAAGGTCGATCCACACATTTTAGTCATCAGTCAGTCATTTCCCATACAAATTGACAGATTGTCAGTCAATCCATTAACTGACAATCTGTCAACTTGTATGGAAAATGACTGTGACTGATGACTGAAAAGTGTGGATTGACCTTCAAGAGTGATTTCGATTGATATCACTCTGCTTGTTTCTCATTGTAGGGGGGCCCTCTCAAGAAGTTGGCGGGAGGGCCCTGAGTGAAGTTGTTCCGCCACTGGTAGCATCGTATGATTTTTTCAGGTTTATATACGGCGAATAACAACCAGCCGGTGCATTCTCGGTCGTGCCGTCCTTGAATGCATATGACACGGCACTAGCAGCGGAACTTGATGAGAGTGCTGTGTCATATGCATTCAATTGAAACCGATGAATGTTTTGCACTCTCCGAGTTGATATGCCCGTAAATCGGGAAATCGCTCAGAGAGGAACATTCCTAACAATGAAGTAATTGTAGTTAATTGTAGTCTTCTAAATGTATATTCAAAAGTTTGTACCAGAGCGTGCCTTACAAGTACGAAAAATCGGGTTTGGAAGTTTGCTAGTACACGTTACTCGCTATATTCGGAACTGGCCTTAGAACTGGTACCAATGACCTTCAAACCCAATTTGTTGATACTTGTAGTGTACGTTTTGGTGCAAACTCTTGAACATACATTCAGAAGACTACAATTAACTGTTATAATGACGTTCTAAGAAGATACATTTTATTTTTCCATTTTAGATAGAGTTTAGAAGTGAAAAAATGTGAAATTTGTTAGAATTTTAGTTCACTGTGTATGGGGGTACACTTAGTTTTGATCGAATGGTAATAATTCTTGGTCGGGAGCATAATGGGGCTTAGACTAGGCAGCACACTAAATTTGATCTGCCTGGCCTATTTAAAAAGAAGCTACAGGCATGCCTTTTTGAAAAATCTTAGGAGGAGTGGAGGAGGTGTCAACGGTCGCACCCATTCAAGTTTTGCTTCAAATCAAATGCATTTTGTTACCAATATTTTTTTTTAACTTGATTTCTTTTTATAATAAGCAACAAAACCAAAAAGGAAAAATTACGGTTTTTTAACAAAACTTACCAAAATTCATTTTATTTTATGGAATATTTTCACCGGGTCTAGCTGAGCCGGTGCCGATACTTGTGTATCAGAAATTGGGTGTCGCTATTTCAAGGATAAATTTTCAATGCAACGGTACCTACCTACTAATCAAGGTCACCCACCGGTCGGTCAGGTCAATTGCAGTCGCCGGTCAAAAGTTAGACTTTGGATTTTGATTGCCGAAAAAATTACTTATTTTATAAACGTGTTGAGTACCCATTTGAAAGGCATTTTTGTGAATTTCATTTTGGCCATAACTTTCGATAGAATATTACTGCATCGAACCGCAAACGTGACTTCAACACTTGACCAAATAAACTCATAGGGTCTCACACGTTGAACAATGCGAAATATGCAAAACAGAAAGGTATTCGATAAACGTAACCATACTATACGTTTGTTACACCGGATCTGCCAGAATATTGAGCATTGCAGCGTATGCATCGCGTATACGAGTAGTATGCACATTATGTGCTCTAAAACTTTAGTAGTACGAGTAATATCTATTTCTAAATATAGTAGATACTACTTCCACTGCGTTCGTATTCGACATATCGCACGCGAAAACGTGGTATGCATATCGAACCCGCCGCATAATGCAACCAAATTTTCCGTTTCAAGTACATGTACAATATAAAATGCAGATGGCACGAAAATTCCGCTAGTATAGTAATTGTGAAAAGTCGTTTTGGTGTTTGGTTGAACTCCTGCGCTTTACATTTCGAAGTTTTTCGTAGGTTAACCTTGAAAACCTTGAAAAATTGCATTATCAAATCTTGAAATTAATCGTTTGAAGTAAAAAATTGATAGTGATTTCTAAAAATGGTAATTGAACCTCATAAGGACTACAAGCTCTTAGAAGCACTCGTAATCACAAGCTGGAACTCGTATCCACAGTCTCCAGCTATTTAGCTTCCAAAAGTTTGGATCAATCAATCCTTACGCTGAGATACTCAAGAATTCCCTTATACGATGATATGTATTTGTACTTATATGCAAGAATGTTGCTCATTTCAACTCATTTCACTGTTTACTTAAAAAACGATACATACCTTAAAATAGAGGGTAGTCCTTTGCAAATCCTAGCTCCGACTACACTTTTCTAAATACAAAGAAAAAATCGAATCAAGGACATTTTTTTTTTAACCTTGATCCCATCTTCTGCAAACAGTTTTTTACAACTTAATACCATATACCTATAGGTACAAAAATGTCCAACATTCCCTAACACACCACCAGAAAAATGGAAAAAGAATTTCCTTTCCGACCAATTTCCATCTGAATAGGGCCAATATATAAATTGGGCCCCCATTGTTGATGCTAACAAAGCAAAAACGCAATTTTCCCATTCATTTGACATTCCATGAAAATTTACTGAAAATGATTGATAAACGCAAGCTTTGAATACGTTTATATTTAGTATGGTATAGCTGACAAGAGTGTATCAGATTTCGGGCCACAAAATGGTACGCCACTAAGTAGGGACTAATACGGAATTCTAGGAATATTTTTTGTTTTGTCTTTTAGGGTGTTGATAGAAAAATTGATTCCATAGAATTTATTCTTGAGAAGATTTGACGTATAGGCTAGGCCTGTTCGATTAATCGATTAATCGTACTGCAATCGATTATTTTCAATAATCGATAATTCGATTATTTTCAATAATCGATAATTCGATTATTTTCGTTTCGATTATACGATTAATCGATTATTAAAATAATCGAGAAATAATCGAAAAATAATCAAAAATACGATTAATCGAAAAATAATCGAAAATACGATTAATGAATGGTCTCAATCGAAAATACGATTAATCGAAAATACAATTATTAGAAAAACATGATTTTCGCTGCTTGGCGGAAGATGTCTGTCTGGCAGCAGACCGAAATTAAAACTCACGTCTTGCCAAACGAACTTAACCCTCGGATGGTTCAGATAAATTTTACATACGTAAATGGTTCAGTGGGTTCTGACAGACCCCAATGCAAAAAATCGCTCTAAAACTTAAATTTTTGCTTTTTTGGCACATTTGTTTGAACTAGAAGTAACTGTGAAGCCTTTTGATTAAGTTGTATATAAAAAAAACAAGTGGAATTCGGACAGTAGCTTTTAGTATGTGGAAGAAAAAATTAGGTGGTGTCAAATTTGATGGTAATTTGAACTTATCATAAATAAATCAATATAAAAACTAAAATTTTAACAAAATTTTATTTTTATTAATCAAAACGTATTTAATACTAATTAACAAAGATAATTACATCAAAACTTTTTAGCTAAGGTTAATATTTTTTCTTAAATCGGGATCCAAAGTTAGCCAATATTTAGAGCATTTTTCTTCACAGCTTTTTCCTCGGTGGTCTTCGCAGATTGGCTTTTTGCATTCATTGCAATTGTATTTTGTCTTCCGATCATTTGCTCGTGGGCATAGAAAACATCTTTGCCTCTTTGCGGGACCATCTGACCCCATTGGGGGACCTGGGCATCAGCCACCAGGGGGAGGGGGGCAGGCTGAACAATGCACAAAATGTCTTCAATATTTTGCACTGTGCTTCGGCGAATATTGCCCGTTGACTTCCTCCTACTTAGAAGAGGATCGACAAGTGTATAGCCAAGTTCGCTGAAGAAGCTTTATGTATTATGTAAAATACCCACCTAATTCTTACGCTCATAAACAGTGGCGTATTTAGAAAATTCTCAAAGGGGGGGCACATAGTACGGGGCTAATTTGTTACATAAAGTTTTGGTGTGCGGATACCCGAGAGCAGCTACATAGGAAAAACATTGGCAAGACTGAGGGATCGTTGATCCTTGATTAGGTAGGTGGGTAGCTACCTTGACTTCAAGTGAGGTTGACTACAGAAAATACTATAGCTTCTCCATAAATCAAGGATGCATTGACTCGTGAATATAAGTGATTTCTACGAAAAAGTATGGAAAATGACATTTATTTTAATTTCGGCATCCTTGACTCAAGGTCTCCTTGAATTATGGTATGTTTATAAATACGGGCCTGAGAGTCCTTGGCATTTCAGGTTTATTACACCAAAAACTTAGTTTTCCTGACAGATCTTAGAATAACACTCATTAACTGCTTTTGGCTTTTCCTCAACCAAAATAGAAGAAGAAGGAAGACCTTAAAAAAGTTTTCATAGTGTAGTTCAAAAGAGCCTGAAGCCGAAAAGGAATTTTACGAATATGTAGTTAATTGGCTATGGAATTAATGCAATGACCAAAGAGACTGTTTTCATATGACAAAACGGATTCCAGAACACTTTTCTTTGGAAGAGACATTTCATACATCGTCCGAAATTCTGCCAAATTTCGGCCAAATTCCGCCAAAAAGTGTTTCTGCTTACTTTTGAAAGAAACACAGATGAAAAGCTGATACAACAAATTTTGGCTGACATTGTGGTCTTGAATTCCATGGCAAGTTTAAGCGAATTTGAATGCAAAATTAGGATTTACCGAAAAAGAGGCCTTTGTATGTTTTGTAATAAATCTAGTAACAGATTCCGTAAAATCGTATCAAGTGCCGAATAATATTTTACAAGTACAATCCAGAATACTAGGAACTATCCGTGGCAGAGCCGGGAAGTGATCAATCGATTAATTAAAATAAAGCAACAAAAGTAAGCAGGAAGGTATGATTGTTTTTTATTTCCATATGTACGACACTAGCTTCAAATTTATAGTATCTGCAATACCTTTTAAAACGAGTCCTAGATGGTAAGGTGAAGCAACATGCTTTAACAAATCAATTGCAAAATAGAAATGAAAAGGAATGGCTAAGATGATGTTTACTTCTTCGAAATTGAAGCATTGAAGAAAGTACCTCAGACAGGGCACCACAGACACCGAACCGTAGGAATTCGAAAATGTATGCTAAAAATGCTTTCCCACCAAAACACTTCAATTTTTAGCATTTTAACAGAAAGAGAAGCATCTGGTTTAAAAACCTTTACAGCAGCCCAACACGAATTTACGGCCAAATTAAAATACACAAGCCCGATCGAAAAATCTGACCGATTGTTTCAAATATTTATCAATTCAGCGGCTTCCAAGTAGGGATGTCAAAAACCGCCCCATAACCCAGTTGTTGGTTTTTTCGGTTTTTTTGCAAAGCCGGTTAGACCGTCCGGTTTTAACCGGGCTCCAAGTACCGGTTTTCCGGTTAACCGGGTGTTTTCATTGATTTGCCTAGAATATGAGTAAAAAAATGCTTGCACATTCGTATTGCTGGTGTTCGTATCGTATGCAAAATCAAATTGAAATGCACGTACATGTGCAGTGTAATCATAAACAATATCTGCCTTGGAAGAGATAAGATACAAGCAGAGGTAATTTGAAAAAGCGATTGTTCTACGAGTAATAACAAAAAGAAGAGTGTTCGACAACTGTTAAAGGGCTGAAATTTGAAAACGAGATTTTCCATAGGAGATAAGTAATAGAATTGCTGACGCTAAAATTCAAGTGGTCGTCTTGTGCACAGATAGACAACAGACACAAGACCTGATGAGTGTGTCTATCTGTACGAAACCACAAAACTTTGGGAAAAAATTACCAAAAATTGAGGAAATTGAGGGAAAAAAGTTTCGTCCCAATCGGGATTCGAACCTCCGACCTTCAGTCACAAGGTCAGCAACTCTACCTACTGAGCTATAGACGCTTAGAGGTCTCAAGTGCAAAGATTCCAATGTGACATTTCCGAAATTGAATAACTCGATATTTCTCCCGTTGGGGCTCTTCTCCTCCAAACAGACTAAGTTCCGCGTAGTTCCCATAGAGCTGGTAAGTTGCCATGCCATAATTACTACAGACATGCACCGCAGTTGGTGTATAGAATGGAACGATAAGTCACAATTAGATAAAAAAATTGTATGAATTTTGAAAGAATTTTTTTCCGGTTTTAACCGGATGGACCAACAACCGTCCGGGTTAAAACCGGGAGAAGTAAAAAACCGGTTAACCGTTTTGAAAGTACCGGTTTTCGGACTAACCGTCCGGTTTTTGACATCCCTACTTCCAAGACATCAATACCGCAACAACATCTCCTCAACTTAGACTTTCAATAGCAGTCCTTGTTCCCGAACACATTCATGACGAGATTGGGCAACGTTTCATGACCACCTCGTTGCCTCGACATAATCATAGCTTGTACTTATTCTCTGAGAGTTCTTGCTCTTGAAACCACGTGTCTATGAAAATAAACTCAACCCGTTCAAAAAACGGAAAGGGTTCATCAACGAGGAGATCTGGCGAATTGAGAAGATGATGTGATGATAATGTTTCGAAAAAGATATACAAAGTTTAATAATAGAAACGCTCAAAATAAAAAGGGAACATTTGGTACTGCAATTTTTAGTATGGTGTGAAAAAAGTTTGATGTGCTCACAGGGGGGGCACGTGCCCCCTGTGCCGCCCCCTGTAAATACGCCACTGCTCATAAAAGTCATAAATTTATGTCTTGACTAAAAAAAATATAAGGTAATGACACAATAGTGAAAAGAGATCCTCATAAATGAAAAACAGGTAAAAAACGGAGTAATTTTGAATGAATTAAATAAAAAATTTAAAAACTCCTAATTCAAAACACCCTAAATTTTCCATTTCTTTCAAAATTAACATATATATTTTCCCAAATGTACTCTAATTACAAAGTTTCAACACTTCCCGACTATTATTATTACATTTTATCGTTTGAACATACATACTTTGAAAATTTCCCACAAAACGAAAAATGTGCTTTTGTAAAAAAGACATACGTAAATGGTTCGTGGGTCTGACAGACCCCAGAGCACTTTCAAAGTTCTTTAACTTATTAACAAAATCACAAATTCAAACAAATCCATGCTTAAATGAACGTATGTGACACAATCTTAAATCAAATGCGCATCAAAATACCATTCAACAAGTTTTTCAATAAAAATTTTAAGATTTAAATTTCTCTGGGGTCTGTCAGACCCCACTGAACCATCCGAGGGTTAAAAGGCAATCGAAAGGTGTTTTCCTACTAACGATTCCGTCATTTTGTCCCTACTCGCTGCATCCAGCTGCATCTTTCCAAAGTGGCTGTTACGCTGCTTGGCGGGAGACGTCTGGCAGTAGACGGAAATGACAATTTTCATGTCGCCGAACGAAATTGGTGGCAAATGAAAGGCCTCGACTCCCTACTGACGATTCCGAAGTCATTTCTCCCTAGTCACTCCCGTTCTCACCAGGGACGTAGCCAGGATTTTGTTTCGGGAGGGGTCTAAATATTGCCCCCCCCCCCGTACTATTTTTTTGTTTTCTATAAATTTGATGAAAACGATTTTAACCTTTAAATTTAAATTATGGTCTGTGTTATTAGGTTAATTTTAACAGGGTAGTACACCAAGAATTACTACAAGATTCCATGTGTCCCGAAAGAAATTAAGGGGAAGTCCTTTTCGAAATGAACAGTGTGATTTTGTAAAATATGTGTTACTGGAGTTCTTTTGCTAGAACAGTACAGTATTTAACAGCAAAGATTCTAAATTAAAAAGAAGGGAGAAAGGACCGAAAGGAAGATTTATATTTATGGTTATCTCACTAGGGTCCATCGTTAGAAAAAAAAATATATTAGAACTCCAACCAGTGGTGCAACTTGGATTTTATCCTGGAAATGGCTAAGGCCACCCATGTTACTGGACATTTGAAGCTGCTGTCGCAAGTTGATGATGGTGCTATTTTCCAGTAATGATGCTATACGGTGGTGTTTCTATATGTGTAGTTCCCGTTGCATTCACAATAATTTTCGATGCAAATTTTCCGTATTTTAGCATCATAACAACACGACTGTAATGTTATACTCGAAATCCGCATTGGGACTTTCTTTTTTTTTTCATGGAAACCAAATTTTGAATCACTCTTTTCAGCATTGTGGTTGACGAGGGAGTATTTAAATGTATGTCACAGCGGTCTACAAGTTAGACCAAGGCGCGCATCCGGATTTTAGAAAAAAGGCATCAAAAATGCAAAAAAGGAATTTATGCACAAACAAAACCTGGACTGATGTTGCGCTAATATCTTCCCAGGTAAAAAAACATTGGATCACCGGCAGGCAGAACTCAAACTTGTGTAGTTCTTATTTTCATATTTTCCTTTCACAATTTCTCCGTCTACCCCTCCCGTTGTTCCGCCACTGCCTCCAACTAATCAATCTTATTCAAAATTATGTTATCAAAACGCTGACTCCGATTATTTCTGCAAACATTTCGGGAGGGGTCCGGACCCCCTGGACCCCTCCCCTGGCTACGTGCCTGGCTCTCACTCTCGCTGCAGCTCCACAAAGTGGTTCTTTCGCTGCTTGGCGGGTGACGTCTGGCGGTAGACGGAACTGACAATTTTCATGACGCCGAACGAAATTGGTGGCAAATGAAAGGTCTCGACTCCTTTTTGACGACTCCGAAGTAATTTCTCCCTAGTCACTCCCGTTCTCGCGCTGCAGCTCCACAAAGTGGTTGTTTCGCTGCTTGGCGGGTGACGTCTGGTGGTAGACGGAAATGACAATTTTCATGTCGCCGAACGAAATTGGTGGCAAATGAATGGTCTCGACTCCCTATTGACGATTCCGAAGTAATTTTTTCCTAGTCACTCCCGTTCTCGCGCTGCAGCTCCACAAAGTGGCTGTTTCGCTGCTTGCGGGAAATGTCTGGCAGTAGACGGAAATGGCAATTTTCATGTCGCCGAACGAAATTGGTGGCAAATGAAAGGTCTCGACTCCCTATTGACGATTCCGAAGTCATTTCTCCCTAATCACTCCCGTTCTCACGCTGCAGCTCCACAACGTGATTGTTTCGCTGCTTGGCGGGAGACGTCTGGCAGTAGACGGAAATGACAATTTTCATGTCGCCGAACGAAATTGGTGGCAAATGAAAGTTCTCGACTCCCTATTGACGACTCCGCGGTCATTTTTCCATGGTACACCCCGCTCAACAACCACTTTGGGAGATTGCAGCGGGAGAACGGGGTTAACCAGGCAGAGATCACTTCGGAATGGTAAATAGGGAGTCGAGACCTTTCATTTGCCATCAATTTCGTTCGGCGACATGAAAATTGCCATTTCCGTCTACTGCCAGACATTTCCCGCAAGCAGCGAAACAGCCACTTTGTGGAGCTGCAGCGCGAGAACGGGAGTGACTAGGGAAAAATTACTTCGGAATCGTCAATAGGGAGTTGAGACCATTCATTTGCCACCAATTTCGTTCGGCGACATGAAAATTGTCATTTCCGTCTACCATACCAGACGTCACCCGCCAAGCAGCGAAACAACCACTTTGTGGAGCTGCAGCGCGAGAACGGGAGTGACTAGGGAGAAATTACTTCGGAGTCGTCAAAATGGAGTCGAGACCTTTCATTTGCCACCAATTTCGTTCGGCGACATGAAAATTGTCATTTCCGTCTACTGCCAGACGTCACCCGCCAAGCAGCGAAACAACCACGTTGGAGAATTGCAGCGTGAGAACGGGGGTGACTAAGGAGAAATGACTTCGGAATCGTCAATAGGGAGTCGAAACCTGTCATTTGCCACCAATTTCGTTCAGCGACATGAAAATTGTCATTTCCGTCTACTGCCAAACGTCATACCCGCCAAGCAGCGAAACATGGGAAGATGCAGCGAGTAGGGGGAAAATGACGGAATCGTTAGTAGGAAGACACCTTTCGATTGCCTTTTAAGTTCGTTTGGCAAGACGTGAGTTTTAATTTCGGCCTGCTGCCAGACAGACATCTTCCGCCAAGCAGCGAAAATCATGTTTTTCTATTAATTGTATTTTCGATTAATTGTATTTTCGATTAATCGTATTTTCGATTAATCGTATTTTCGATTAATCGTATTTCCGATTATTTTTCGATTAATCGTTTTTTCGATTATTTTAATAATCGATTAATCGTATAATCGAAACGAAAATAATCGATTATTGAAAATAATCGATTACAGTACGATTAATCGATTAACCGAACAGGTTAGATAGGCTGATTATGGATGGTCATTTTGCACCCTTGCTTTGCTATTGTGTGTTTAATGTTTAATGTTTAATGTATAGGTGCAAATCAAACGGAAGAGAAAAATCTTTTTGCCACTCGTATTAATTATAAAAAAAGATTCCTTACTACAAACCACAATAATCATTCTCCGACTGCTGCAATAATTCCAACCCCATGCTAGCGATTTTCATTTACGATAAGTGCTTCGAAAAAAAAACAGATTTGCGAGCATTTTATTCTACTTGATTACACAACTCAACAGTAATCCTTCAGAATGCATCGCGAAAATGGCTTAATTGAATAGTGTATGTGCAGGGCCGGATTTATCTCGTATAGCACCGATTGGGCTGTGGTAAAATTGCCGTCCTCCGTTACCATAATTAAAACTTGAAGTAGATCAGTCGCCTCACGCGGTAGGTTGAATCTACCACAGTACCACTGTTACAGAGGGTTTTTCTGAGCACATATATTGTATAATGTTTGATCACTTTGTATTGTATCTATGTTTACAATACTTGCCCACACTGATAAGAAACGCATGGTGCGTGCACAGATCTCACTGAATTGATCCTTCAGCCAGTGGTGTAGTCAAATCAAGTTAAGTGTTCTAGTGTCTAGTTTTTATAGTTTAGTTGTTGTTTGGGAACATAGTTTTGGAGGTAAGTTGTTTCACTTACTAAATACGTGTGTGTTTGCATGTGTCTGTATTTTATTTGAGGTCTTAAGGTCTGACCAAGCCTTTTTGCTATTTATTGTCCATATTATGTGTGTTACGTTTGCCGTTTATAAGGCCTCTACAGAATCCGGAGATGGAACTCCTCTCCTAGATAGAAGGCCTTGAAATTAGAATCTACAGTCTCCGGAGATAAAATTCCTATCTTGGGTAGATTTCTTATAAATATTGGCCCAACATCTACAGAATCCGGAGATGGAGGTAATCTCCTGGGTAGATGGTTGTGGGCAATATGTGGGATGGACCTCCTCCCTCTGTCTGCTCCTCCTATCTGTTTACGTGCTTTAGTTATTGTTTTGGTCTTCGTCATCCTCGTTCATGTGCATGTGTACTTATGTGTCACATTTTAAATACTTTCAGATCCGACTGGACCCCATAATGCTATAAGCACCGATGCCGACTGTCCTGGCCAAAGAAAAAAATAAAATAAGACCGAGTTTTCAGGTCTTCAATTTTAAATATTAGGTAATATTTTCTCTGTTTTTACAAGTTGATTTAAACAACAAATAACTGGGGTGACAGTCCAACATTGGACTAAGGCCACAGATGTGTCAGTGACATTCAATTTCCAACATCCACTGCATTTTGTGGCTTAGCAGTGTTATTATCGTCATACATAGGTATGGGTACTCGTTCGAAAAACACCATAAAACTGAATTGGTTCACGATGAGAGTCGAACCCACGACCCTGTGCACCAAAGATGTGCGCATTAACCCTTTCGTACCCAAATTAAGGACTTCAAGCAGAGATTTTTTCTAACAACATGTTAGCGTTCAATAGTAACACCGACCAGACTACACTGGTTTTACCACAACATTTTTTCTTCAAAAGAAGTTGGGGCAGCGGTAAGCCTTATTCACATTTAATAAAAATAATATTGCACGTAGTGTAAAACCCCTCTAATAATCGCCCCTTCAACCGTTTTCTGGGTACCCGAGTACCCGCATACCAGCCGCCCCAGGCAATTGGTCAGGTTGCCCATATGTGGGAAATCCGGACCTGTGCAAAATAAATTTAAAAACCCTTGCAGATAGTGAGACAGAGAGATAGAAAGGAGGAGCCGTAATTATAAAAATTGCACATGGAGCGAATTTAACCCTCAACTACCCTTATGTATTACTCAACTACCTTTATGCATACAGCGAGTGTATACCTAAGGCCGATGGTGGACCACATCCGCCTGGGAGGGACACAGGCACTGATGGGGAATTTAATTTTGTTTTTGTTGAGTATTTGGTCAACTGCTAGCAGTGAGGTTGGGGAAATCTAAGGTTTCAACCTTTTGCGCTGGGTCCGCCAACCTTCACACACCGTGGGCCGATATAAGGGTTAAAAATCTCGCAGTAGGCTGCAAGATTATCAACTGGTATCCACTTTTAATCTTTTCATACTTAACAGATACTTTAATCAACTTTTGAGTCGACAAAAAAAAGAACACAACGAGAACGTTGGGAGGATGAAGTAGAACAAAAACGGGAGAAAATATGAATAAAAACCCTACAAAGAGAAAAATACAACCAAGTATAGAAAAGAAAGACAACCAAGTAAGTATACCATACAAAACGGCTATAATATACGCAAACAACATTTCTTCTTACTATTTTTAGCATGAGTTAGCAACGAGAGCAATTTTAGTAGATGGTTACAACAGATTCCAGAATGAATGGCATTGCAAAGATGCATACCATGCCATAGACAACAAGACAGTTTGCCAGGCAGGCAGACAAGAGACTGACGGAAAGTAACTTCATCAAGCCATTGTCCGGCTAATGGGTACTATACTACAACACAGCCAACAATCTTGTAATATATTCTCCATTATTCTTCACAGCAAAATTTTCTCGAGGAAACGACATACACTTTTGTATGTACGAGTGGGTATATCTTAATTTTCCATAAAAATCTTTTGTTGAAAATGTTGTTTATGTTCATGCAAATATTGTAAGGATGTGTGTGAAGTAATTGGGACATAGGGAAACTTAATTTATGTTTCATACAAAACCTATATGAAATGGGTATCTTCGTTGTAAAATAAAATGTTAGACCATCAACCTGGATATTTTGTTGTAATAAGCGACTATGTAATTGATTCAAAAATAGGCCGATATAATATGTACAACTTCACATTAACAACGAAATTACTCCCGTTTTTTATCTTGTCTGTTTTATACCAGTTCTGGCTATGTACTATATTTTCCAAAATTTCTTTTAAAATTAAAAAAAAAATCTTAAAAAAAAATACATCCAGGATTTTTAAAGTAACCTACATAAACTTTCCAAAAAAATAAAGCAATCCGAGCTGCGCATTTAAAATTTTACATTTTTTCTCAGAAATTTATCGCACATTTTGACAATACTCGTAAAAGTGCAAATAGCACGATGAGTGTATATACCCTATATACCCAGGTACAGACCTAGAAGGCACCTAAAACACAATTTAATGTTTTTCAGGGGAGGAAGGCGTAAATGGGTCGGACTTAGAACACCTATAATATTCTATAAGCACAACCAATACCTACCATTTGACACCGATTTAAAATGTCAGGTGCCTAGGGATATTCGAAAGTCGAAAGTTATGGCCGTATTAGTACATAAAGGAGGGGTAATTTGTATGGAGAGTATTTGCAGAGAGAATTTGTAGGAGAACTCTTGGTCCGATTTGGCCTGTTTACAATACCGTCCAAGATTTGACCAAAATAATCATCTGACCAAATACCCGCTAGCTTCATTGTTTCGGGAGTTATCGTGCTAAACAGGCATTTATAGTTAGTTTTTGCACAAATCAAATAATATTCCCTTCATAAGTTACATCAAACTGTTTCAATTATTTTAAGGACTTATATCTATTGCCATTTTCAACGGCGTCCGCCTGAGAACCCAGCAAAGAAAGCGATATCAATGGAAGTTCCACTTGATGGACCCAAGGCCGGAGGCAGACCGAAGAACACCTGGATGTGTCAAATGAAAAAGCAACAACAACGCATTGGTCTCGGCGATGACACGATCCAAGATAGAGCTGCCTGTAGAAATATGCTGAGATATTATCGCCAAAACGGGCGATGTGCCTACACTGCAGGTCGAGCAACGCGAAACCATGGAGCGGTATAAAGAACGAGGCAAGGAGGAAGAGAAGAAGGACTTATATTAACATTTATTACTCATCCTATCGGCTGAAGTAATTTTGGGACGCTGATTCTGAATTTGAGGAAAAAAACCAGAAAGCAAATTTTTGAATCGCCCGTCCCAGAATGGGAATGATATTTATACTCGACGAATCGTCGCGACAGAAAGACTAAGGAAATTTTGGGACGCTGATTCCAATTTTGACGTCCAAAACAAGAAACAAAAATGATGGTCTTACCAGCCCAGGAGTGGTACTCCTCTCTATATTCCATGCATACTCGACAAGCTTCACCGGTTTCCTCCATTAATCGATACCAACAATTCGTTCTCAACCCGTTGCGTCATAGGTACGTCCAATGGACGTATACTCGGTATTTAAAACGTTGTAACTCAAAAGCCTTATCCACGTCCACCGTCTGGTTTTCTTCTATTCGTTCACCAATTTGTTACTGATAATGGGGTAAAGAATATTTTCCGATCAGCATTACTCCCTGGCGTGAGTAAGCATATACGTAAGTCTAAAAGTATAACTTTTCAGGACAGCATTTATAATGTTTGCCGTGCTATATTGGCCGAATGCGTCAACTCGAAAAAAACTTTTCTGATTGTTATATGTCCTCTGCAGTGTCAGAATTTGATCTGCGGAATTTCATTTGAATACTTTCATCCAAACCGGAAGTATGGACATTTAACCCTTCAGTACTCGATCGGAATCTATAACAATAACAGTCGTGCGAAGTATATTTTTTTTATCGACCATACCACCATTTCTGATTAAACATTTTTAAATAGTTTGCTCGATGAGGTATATTTTTTTTAATTATTTGTGGGCGTGCGCACGGTACTCGTCCACGCACCATGCTCCATTTGGAGTTAGGGCAAATAAAGAGAAATCATTGTTAAGGTAATTTTGAGATAATATGGATGGATCAAGTTGAACGCTGTATACCAAATCTGGCCTGTGCACTGGGACAATCAGTTGTCGATAACTCTCTGCAACTTTTTTGTTTTAATTAATATTTTTACCTAAATTTTTGGAAGATAGATAGAAACTTATTAGAAGCCATAAACTGAAAACTTCCTGGGAGACGCATTTAAAATAGTGGATGGACAATGGACCCTTTTCGTCACCTTCGAATTCATCCGAAGGAGCGATATTTGTTTTTTTCTGATGCGTCCAGAAAAAATCTTGTTAATTTTATTATTTATTTATATCGGGTCATCCATATGTAACGCCCCATTCTGTTTTAGTAAAATAAACCGTTAGGGATTTTGTCGGTACTGTTTTATAACTACAATTCTATGTAATTTAGAATTTGAAAGAAAATATCCTGCAGACATAGCTGATATCGGTTTAAATATGATATAGTTAATTCCATCTGGAGCTGTGGCCTTAAGGTGGTAAATGAATTGCCTACGGTAATTTGGCTTTTAATAATGTTAACGATTGTCCAAGTTCCGTTTGTCCCGTCGAATAAGTGGGTAGTGCGACGGTAGATCATTTTGGCAACTTAGGGCACCAGTACACTGTCATATTTGGTCATATTTCTATTATAATATGCTTAAGCCTACTTTATTTCGCTTACTGCGAGTCTAAAAATTTATACTGAATGAATCGAGTAGGCTTAGGCATATGACATACAGATTATAATATAAATATGACTGTGTAATGGATACCTTATTCCCTAAAACAACAGAATTACGTATTCTATGAATTTTTAAAAGCTAATGCCTTTAACACATACAATAGGCAAATCATGATTCGTTAAAATACGGATTCGTTGCAATCACAATTAGCGACACACTCCTATAAATTTTAGAGTAATTCGAACTGTCAGTAAAAAAATTAAGTGAACGAATCGTAAACCATTTCATCTGGAGAAAGGTTTTCACGAACAAACCGATTCCGCTTTCTCCTTATTTTACAGCCTTTATATACATCATCATCAGATTTATCTAATGTAATGTATAAGTACAAACAATATACTTTTTTTCACACTCAGAAATATGCGCTTCTGTTCACGTAAAATGCTACAATGGCTTTTTTTTAAAGGCAGGTTTGCTGACTCATACTCGTAAAACAATCGAGGTTAGCATTCAGGTTAATTTTCAAATTGTCAAATATATTGCCTTTTTTACACGAAACCCAAATTTTAAACACTATTTCTTCATTATTTCATATATTTATTTGCAAACTAAAATCAAATTTTTTGTACTTGGGAACTATGCTTAAAGAAAAAAATTTACTTGAGCTGAAATAAAAAAAAATACTAACTGGAAGTAATTGAGATTGCATACATTTAGGCGAAATTTCGAAAAATTTTAAAAGTTTATTAAAACTCAATGCTGTTTGGATGTGATTTCGGGCTAGCATTTCTATGAAAATTACCCCGTAAAGTATATTAGCTGTTGAAAAAACACGGTCAATGAGTTCTGTGACATCCAGGCCCGGTTTCTGATAACTCTTATTCAGTACCTATCGCCTGGTTACTCTTATCGCATAGAGAAGACACACAAAATATTTAGAAAGCTTTTCCATTGAATTGAATGGAATTTTTGTTTATTTTGCATAATTCTGCCATATTTTGCTTGGTTACGCCATCACCTTAGATTGAAAAAATCATTGCACGGCTTCATACAACAGCGTAAATAAGCAAAAGATAACATAACTATGCAAAATAAACAAAAAAAATCAACAATTCAATGTAGTAAATAATAAATAAAGTTTTCTGAAAATTGTGTGTGCCTTCTCTATGCAATAAGACTAACCATTCGATAAGAGTTTTGAGTAATCAGGCCCCAGTTTTTAACGTTTAATCTATATTATTTGCATTCGTTGAGGGTGATTTCCGATTTTAGGCCGAAATTGGCGCAACCCAAATGTAATTTAGTAGTCTGGCTGGTCTAGCGGTTAGTGCGCGCACCTTCGGTGCACAGGCTCATGAGTTCGAATCTCACCGTGAATCATGGTGTTTTTCGAACTCACGAGCTTGTGACGGACTATATGATCTCACTCAGATGTTAAACGAGTACTCATTTATGGGGATAAATAACACTGCTGAGCGTGATGCTGATCTCATTACCTCAACAAAAAAGCAGATAAGATCTTGGAAATAGGATGTCACTAACACATCCTGCGGCCTTAGTCCAATGCTGGATTGTCGCGCCTGTTATTTTTAAATGTAATTTATTCGCAATTTCAATAATAATACAAGTCGACTTATCTAATTATTCCCAGCCAATTGTGTCCCTACAAAACTGTACAAGTAGACTTAACCGGGTAACCACATCAATGAGTGAGTTGTCTCAAAATGCACATTTCTGTAACTAAGAAAGCGTTGCGTTTTAAGCTTAAACACGTCTGCATATTACGCAGAACTTTTGTAAGAGTAGTTTAATGCACTTAACTCATTTTCGATATAAGCCGACTTATCCACTTATTCGCCGTGGCCCTACAAATGACAACAACAACAAACAGGAATTTAAATGGTGACGGACTCTTACTCTTTGTGATATAATTATTATTGGGTAAATACCTATTTTTTTAAAAACAGATGCTAAAGTATTTTTGCATTTCAAAGTTATTGAACTAAAATGTAGATTTAAAAGCGACATATTAATGAAATTTTTTATAGAATCCGAAAAAGCGCGCCTCAAAATTGTAATATGTAAAAAAAAAAAAAATTATGTTTGTGTTCTAAAACTATTATTTAAGAAACAATCTTTGAAATATTTATATGGGTAGCAATCGTTCTTCATCTAGTGAAGATTATTTAAAAAATAACCGAATACATAATATGTAATTAATTATTTAAACATTAAAAACTAATTTTTTTATAGTATAACCACGTTTTTCTTATTTTTTTTACTTTGCTAAAATAATGAATAGACCATTTTGAATCATTTGCTAAATCAAAACATTGAATAAAGCAGAAAAAAATAAGAAAATAAAATAATTTCCCTCATATACATCTGTCAGACGTACCTGTGATCACAACTGATTTTTATAGCCTGTGACGCAACGGGTTAATCAAATGTCAAGACCAGTGGCGCAACCATGTTACCTATTTTTGCTTGTATTCGCATCCACAAATTCTGCTTTAATGTGGTGGGCCAAATCCTCATTCGCATCCGTATCCTTTTGTTTTAGTATATACTAGGCAGTGGCGCTCCTCCAACAAATTTTTCCATTAGCAACATTGAAACTGAGAGCCTGCAATATGTAAATTAACTAGATTAGGACTAGAGGAAGGAGTGGGCCTCTGAATAAGCCTAAAATATTTTATTGTTTTTAAAGCATTTTGAAATATCTTTGTGATTTGATACGTTTCGCAGCTCCATGTTATATACTAGCGCTGAACTTCAAGGCCAAAACCTCTTTCCAATAATCCCTTCCGAAATTATTATTGAGTAAATCATTAAAAACACAGTTAATTTGAGTTGGCCGTTTAATTAAAAATTATTTTTAAAAAAATAAATAACAGGCGCGAAAATCCAGCATTGGACTAAGGCCGCAGGATGTGTTAGTGACATCCTATTTCCAAGATCTTATCTGCTTTTTGTTGAGGTAATGAGATCAGCATCACGCTCAGCAGTGTTATTTATCCCCATAAATGGGTACTCGTTTAACATCTGAGTGAGATCATAGTCCGTCACAAGCTCGTGAGTTCGAAAAACACCATGGAACACGGTGAGATTCGAACTCATGAGCCTGTGCACCGAAGGTGCGCGCACTAACCGCTAGACCAGCCAGACTACTAATTTTTAGTAATTTAAAAAACATGTATGCATTTCGGACGGCTCTCCGTCCATCTTCAGCAACACGACTAAAAGTTAGGCGGAAGCTTTCAAAAAACTAATACAGAAAATTTTGAAATATTAAAGTAGGTGACAAAATTAAGTAGTAAAATCAACAAAAATTAAGAGGTAATAGTAAAATTGAATGATGAAAAAAAGGGGGACACAGCGCGAGCAACAAAATTGAGTACAATTATAGTTCAAAGTCAAGAAATTACAACAAAGCAAAAGTAACAAATCTAATAAATAAATAAATTAACATTTAAAATTAAACATAGTGACTAGAAAAAAATTAATATAATAAAATAAAGAAAAACTAAATGAAAAACGGACAATGTTGACAAAATTTAATTAAATCAAAGTAGGTTGAACAATGGTGATTCGATGTTTCCTAGGTCGGAATCCATCGCTGATTCGTCTTTATGTATAAATATGCTCTCATAGGCTTCAAGCTTTCGTTTGTCGGTAATCGATCTCAATAGTTTTACTTAGATTTGTTTTTATTTTGTTTTAAAACATTTTTTGTTTGGTAATAAACAGTTTACCGTATAAAATAAAATTCAATAGTAGTGTATTCAATGTGTAAACCAGGACTGAGGCTTGCATCAATCGATGCTCAAACCAATCTTCGAAATTCTGATTTTTGTTTATGTTTCGAGCCACTGGTGATATTTTTTATTTGAAAATTAATATGGGGAACTCCAAAATTAATAAAAATATGTTTTGTGCATCAATTCTTGCGAAAATGGGTTGCAATCAAAGAGTTTAATGTTGTCAAAATACTTATGCCACACCAGAATTACGCCTCCATCTTTTTTCTTTTCTATAGCATGAGAGCCCGAAAGAGGAACAGGAAAAATATTGAGCCTATTTATTGCTGTTGATATGTGCTTTAATTTTGATAAAAGAAATTTACCGTTATTGGCTTTAGTTACACAAAACCAGTGTCGGGGCTCGAGGGTATGAGATGTCAAAATACATATGCCGGCCAGTGTAGGTAAAGCCAAGCCGGCCTTACGTTTGCCTGAGTTTCTTTTTGCTCAAAGGCCATCAGAAATCTTAAATCGAAAAATGCATATAGATTTGCCTACTTTTATACAAACTGGGTAAATAGTAAATCTATTTTTGGATTGGTCTAATTAAAGGTGGAACAGAATGAAAGGCGCTAACCTTTCATTCTGGAACGCGTTTATTTAGACCAATCCAAAAATAGATTTACTGGAAGCATTCCATTAATGCTGTGCACAATTCGTACCTATTGCTTATAAAATATATGTACAAAAAATATTCACTATGCATCAACATTCTAAAAAACCCTCGTATTGCGGGCGCAGCCCTCTGTACGCCGGTATTTTTTGGTTTATGAAGGATGATGAACAGTGGCGTAACGTTTCAAAAATATCTTGTGTTCGACATTGAAATGGGGGCCCCCCACATAGTGAAATTTATAATGAAACAAACTGTTTGAAACCACTATTTTTGCGTGATTACTACCCACTATAGTATAGTATAGGACTATGTTTGTAGGGAATTTACACTATCGACAGGATATACTAAAACCTCACGATTCAAGCGAGTAATCGGGTCGGAATGAATTTGTTTAGTTAAAATCCAGGATTTGTGTGTAGACGGTTATTGGGGTCTGCTGAAATGCGATTCACACTTGGCATATTTATTTTTATCACAGAACCTTAAATCATGTTCACACTACCGTTCTAACTTTTTGCACAACTTGCCAGTAGAGTAGAATCCGTCTAAATTTATATTTGATGCATGCATCTGTTTTTTTTACAACAAGAAGTGCAATCGAACAAAAATCTGCGCCAATGATTTGTGTTCAAAATCAGACTTGGTCATCATTATACATCTTTCTTTATACAATACTTGTTCTAATGCGGTTTTTGACCCTCCAATTTCTTCGCTAGCTACTTTCATCAATTCTCCACTTCAAAGAGCTATGCGGACCTTCGATCGCTTGGAGCTTGGTACGTTATCCTCTTCCTTTTTTTTCTTTTAAACAAACTTTACTTCAAAAACTGGGTTCTTCTATTTAATTTTTAACATATAATTTGCTTTGAATTGTAAATTTTATTATACCCTTCGCTTATTAAGCGTAAAGGGTATATTAACTTTGTCATGAAGTTTGTAACGCATTGAAGGAAGCATCTCCGACCATATAAAATATGTATATATATGATCAGCGTGACGAGCTGAGTCGATTGGACGATGTCCGTCTGTCCGTCTGTCCGTCTGTCCGTCTGTCTGTCTGTCTGTCTGTCTGTCTGTTGCGACGCGTTTTGCTCGGCCAGTTTAAAAGCTATGGAGCTGAAATTTTGCACACATGCTTCTTTTTGTTGCAGGCAGTTTGTATGTTTGAATCGCTAAAATCCGCCAAGGGGGTCGTGGGGCTGTCATACAAACCTACCCCCCAAATTTAGGTTCTTCTTAGAAAAACTTTTTTATTTATGCACCAATTTCAATCAAATTTCACACAAATGTATTTTAATTGGTAACACACAATATATGTAAAAATCGACCAAATCGGACAATGGGGTCGTGGGGCTGCCATACACACCTAGTCTCCAAATTATGTTCTTCTAAGAAAAACTTTTTTATTTTCTTATCGATTTCAATCGAATTTCACACAAATGTGTTACTAGTAATACCACAAAACATATGTCAAAATGGACCAAATCGGACCATGGGGTCATGGGGCTGTCATAGAAACCTAGCTCCCCAAATTAAGTTCTTCTAAGAATTTTTTTTTATTTATACACCAATTTCAACCAAACTTCACACAACTGCGTTTCTATTGATGACACAAAACATATGTATAAATAAATGGAGTCGGACCATGTGGTCATGGGGCTACCATACAAGCCTAGCCCCCCAAATAAAATTTTTCTAAGAAAAACATTTTTATTTGCAAACCAATTCCAATCAAACCTCAGAAAATTATATTTCTCTTCATGCCACCACAACAAACGTGAAATCGGACTATGGGGTCGTGGGGCTGGCATATAAACCCAACCCCCAAATTAGGTTCTTCGAAGAAAACCTTTTTGATTTGTCCACCAATCTGAACCAAATGTGTTTTAATTGATGCCACAAACTACGTAAAAATTGATGGGAAGGCCATAGGGCTGCCCTACAACCCCCTTCCCCCTCTTTTTGGTTCTTATAAGAAACCCACGTCCCGCTTCGCCCAATAAATCTTCGCCACGGCACTTATGAGAAAATTCAAAAGCATGGAAGCGGGGAGGACTGAACACTAGTCATAGGTGCGCCCGAAAAAAACTTTTAGACCGAGGGGAGCGAAGGGTATCCAAATTTCGGCCGCGCCCGAAATTAGCTTCGGTCTCGTTTTTGTTTTTTTTCTTATAAAACTTTAGTTTTTGGGTTTAAATGTTTTTTCTTTTCTCCTGCTTTTATTGAATTATTAATCTTTTCTTTCCCATAACTTAATTTTTAGTATTTTGTTCTTTCCATTATGTTTTAACCTTCGGGCGGGCGCAATGCATCTGACAGATTAAGTGGCCAGTTTTTGTTGCGCCAATCAGCGATATGAAAAGGGAGAGATCTGAAACTCACAGTAGCTTAATCTTTATCGATCAACTACCCAAAGCCGTTTTTAGTTTCTATCTACCATATGTCTGAGGGGCGGGAGGGGGTGAAATAATCTGTCAGATGTATTGCGCCCGATTGTGTTATTTTTCCTTTTCTATGAAAATTTCCACGTGTTATACTCTTCACATTGCGTAATAACGTTGTGTTGACTTTTAGGCTCACCAAATCGTTCAATAGTGTGTTTTTAGTAAAATAAGCTCACATTTTTCAATCGGTCGAGTTTTTGGAGGTTTTTTATATATTGAGGCTATTGAAAGCGGAATATTCTTAGAAAATTGAAAATGTGAAGGGTATCAAACTTTGTGAGCCAGTATTTGTTCCTAAAATTTCGTAGAACTGTTTCGAAAAGATAATTCAACAATAAATAAGAGTGTAGAATATACAGAAACTTAGTTTCATCCTATTTTCTGAACTTAATCTGTCAGATGCATTGCGCCCGATTGTGTTAGGATTAGTATTGCGCCCGCCGGAAGGTTAATTGAATTTTCTTTGCTTACTAATTGTGTTTTTTTTTTCTTTTTTGCTTATTTTTCCTATTGTACTTGATTTTGCTTTATCTTAAGTTACGCTTTCGGTATTTTTATACCTATTGTAATATATGTATTCTAAATAAATAAATAAATTAATTAATCCGGTTGATAATGTGGGCAGAACGGGTAAACGAGCGGATTTATGGGTTAGGATAGCCTCTACTTTAAACGTGACACTGATTTTTGTAGATGTGTATTGCATACAATCAGGCGAAGTTAACCACATTTAAGCACAATTTCGTATAGATTTGGTTTGGGATTTTGGTTGAAATCGCGTTATGAACCGATTTGGATTGGATTTTACGTTTGGTACCTGGTAACTGTTAATGGATGAAGCTATTCTTTCTATTCACTTTATTAAGATGTCAAAAAAAAATCTGATGTTATATTCATTTTAGTTTATTGTGAGTATGTAATCGTTTAAAACTTTCAACGTTGTATTTGTAACAATAGTTGAAGGAGAATCGGGCGGACTCAGGACATCACACCACAGATGACAAAAATTATTTTCTTTTATGTCAATACTATATATACATTTTTCTCAAAACTCTTCAGCGCAACAATAAAATGAACGTTACCCGAATTATTGAAACATATCCTGGCACCGATGGTATCGTAAGAGTTAATTACAAAAAATGTATTATTGCCCATAGAGAACACAAATGAAACTACGGCATTAAATTGAATCGATTATATAAATTTCTTCAGCCTAGAACTTAAAATATCCTGTCTACCATAACACACAACCATTGTATGCACTATTTTTTTTTTGTAACAGTTTAGCCCTACCAATCTAATGCGAGTGAGGCGCACAATAAGGCCTCCTCTCCATCAACGTAGTCCAACATCAAATAATCTAACGCTAAAGTTCTTGCCAGTGGAGATGGACTAAAATTGCAACAACTGAATCCCTTTATCATAGTTGAGACGAAATGAATATTTGATTATGCTTACAGATTGCATCATAGAAAAATCGAATTGTAATCTAAGCCTGATACCTTAGTACAGAGGCATATAAAAATTGCTACATAAGCTCTACCGGTTTAGCCACCGCGACCTCTTCTATCCTCAATGTCGAAAGTTCCGCAGTAGTCCGGGATGTGTGAATAACCGAGAAACTGTCACCCGCGGGGAAGGCTGGTCCGTTGACCCAGACTACTAATTTGCTAATCTGCGTCAAATCTAGCTTCAATGTTTCTATGACCGAGAAATCTACTAAAAAGTGTTTTTTTGACATTTTTATGTCTTGACTCTGGCACATAAATCGAAAATCGTCACGAAAATTGCAACGAAAAAGCGTTACGTTTTTGGCATTACAGGTAGTACCCTGTGAGTTTTGGGTGCCATTCAAGGTTCAACGCAAGTTGCGCTAGGTTGTACCCTGTGAGTGTTGGGTGCCATTCAAGGTTCAACAGAGGTTGGGCTTGGGTTCAATTTACGTTCAACTTGAGTTCAACTTGGGCTCATCTTGGGTTCAACTTGGGTTCAACTTGAATTCAACTCGAATTCAACTCGAATTCGACTCGAATTCAACTTGAATTCAACTTTCAACTTAGGTTCAACTCACGTTCAACTTTCGTTCAACTTTTGTTGAACGACCCAAAAAGTGTAACTTTTAACTTAGGTTCAACTCATGTTCAACTTTCGTTCAACTTTTGTTGAACGACCCAAAAAGTGTTACTTTCAACTAAGGTTCAACTCACGTTCAGCTTTCGTTCAACTTTTGTTGAACGACCCAAAAAGTGTTACTTTCAACTTGGTTTCAACTCACGTTCAACTTTCGTTCAACTTTTGTTGAACGACCCAAAAAGTGTTGCTTTCAACTTAGGTTCAAATCACGTTCAACTTTCGTTAAACTTTTGATGAACGACCAAAAAAGTGTTACTTTCAACTTAGGTTCAACTTTCGTTCAACTTTTGATGAACGACCAAAAAAGTGTTACTTTCAGCTTAGGTTCAACTCACGTTCAACTTTTGTTGAACGACCCAAAAAGTGTAACTTTCAACTTAGGTTCAACTCACGTTCAACTTCCGTTCAACTTTTGTTGAACAACCCAAAAAGCGTCAAATTCGAAAAGCAAATCGTCACGAAAAACATGAAAATGTCCCACTGAGTTGCGGACTTGTACGCAAGCTGATGATTTCTAAAGGCGTTTTAAATTTTTATTCACAGTCTACAATTTTCCACTCTTCTTCACTACCATAGGGGGCCCCTGAAGGTTTGGGGCCCGTGTGCGACCGAACACATGGAACACCGTACGTTACGCCACTGATGATGAAGAAGGTGTTGGTATTCGGCAGTGCGTGACATAGATGGAATAAGGGATCCGAACCACCATGCGACAAATAAGTCTTTGTGTTTGTCCTTGTGTTTTCATTTGTCGTCATGTGACTCGCTTCGCCATGTAACCGTTTGCGCTAATAAGATCATAGGGCCAATCTCTTGGTGCCTCGAATTGTGACCATGTAACGCACACAACCGCACCCCCCATCCAGGAGAGATTTTTGGTTTATAAAGGGAGGCGCCCTTCATTTTCTTTTGTAAAAGGATAGGGGCAACGAGTGGCGCAAGCCCCACTCGTATCTCCCGAACTGAGCTACAGCAAGCGCATGCCGCGACTCGCTCGTTGAGGAGCCCTATCGTCATTGCCTAACCTGCACGGTTGTAGAGGCAGTGGCTCCGTCCCCTGGGCATCTTCGGATGGCCAAGTCCTTTCATTACATAGGTCATTACGAAGTACCTACGGTAATTGATTATTGTGCAATATTTGTAAGATGGTTCGATATCTTCAGGGACCTTAAAGTTTACAAATTACCTTATCCATCAACCGCTAATAATTAACTGCTCTGTGAAAAAAAGTAGAATGTAATTATTTTATTAACTTTTTGGGATTTATGGACATTTTATATTTAATGGCAATAAATTCCAAATTCTACCGTCACTATGCTAATGATAGCAATAATGTTGAAGAAAAAATTCCTTATTTCCTTCTTGATGCAAAAAGAAATATTAATTTTCGTCATTTGAATCACACACTTGCTCATAGCGAGATGGCATGTACGACTTATCCATACCCTTCTCATGTCTGTCTCCTATAAACAGACAAATGTTAGTAAATCTGTATACCTACACTAAGGTGACCAGACTCCTGAAGGCCCAATGCTGTACGCCTACTTGCGGAATTAAGTTTTCAAGCCAATCCGCAACCATACCCCCCCCCCTTGTGACCTAAGAATGAGATAGTTTTTAATAATAGAAACATCGGCGAATTTCGTAAGGCTTCATATACAGGCTTCAAAATATGAAATAAAATATTTTCCTGTAACAATAAAGTCGCTTTTCTCAGAGCCGTGCAAAGGGAAGGGAAAAGCGGCAGGAATGTGAGCACCGAATACGCGAGCCCAAGCATACTTTGCAAACTTCTTCACTCAAACAACAGTCAGTAATGCTTTAATTTTTTATGTAAGGTAAATTCATACCTATGCGCAAAATAGTTTATAAATTCTAATTTTTAATAATGTCAACATTTTTGAACCTGAGCGTCGGACCCCTCCGAAACAAAATCCTGGCTACGTCCCTGCAAAATATTATCCTACCTCCATTTCTGTAAACAGAATTGAGTCGTAGCTGATATTCTGGGAAATGTATGGTGAAGAATGTTAAGAAGGCAAAATTCTGTTGTACACATAAGGGAGCCCTAAGTCCTCAACGTCCCCCTTGAAATTTCCACTAAATATGGGCAGTACGGTGCTCTGCAAGTCTGCGCTCACAAATTTTCCAGTTATGGACAATTTTCAATTAGTAAACACAAAACTGCGATTTAGGCCGCTGTAACTTATGGGCGCTGATACGAGGACCTTGAAATTATAAGAAAATTTGAGCGCCAAGTAGATCTATAAGCGTTCCAAATTTTAGAAAAATCGGTCAAAGGGTTTCCGAGTCATCGAAAATGAGCGATTGTCAAACATTAAAGTGCTACTATCTAGCTAAATATCGATCGTACGAAGGGGGGTCAAACCTTACAGGCTAAAAGCAAACAAGACTGATGTTCTGGATCGGACCGCAATCTGAAACGAAATTGGTATATAAATAAAATACTTCCATAAAATAACGATTTACTTACAGACGTACATTCAATATGCCATCGGGCTGTTATTTCAGTCATATTGAGACTTCACTGCTCATTGGTCACCACGTCTTCATCCGGATCCTTTTCCCAAGAAGCGATCATGATTCATCTGTAAAGGATAAAGGAAATCACAAAGAATCGCAATTCAAATTTATATGAAAATCAATACTTATCAGAATTTTGTCCAATCCAATTCCAATTTGTAAACAATGGAAATATTGTTGACGTTTAGCCTTAACCTCAATTTTTGAACATTTTATACTACTTATTCAGCGAGATCAGCTGCTTCATAAATGGTAATGCTGCATATCAAGATCAGCTGTGTTGAAATATCGTAAATTGAATTGACATTGAAACATACTTTTGATTGATAATGTACCTGTCACTTTCCAACCGGTTCAAAGAGAATTGTTCCATAGGAACCGGTTGGAGAGGAGAAATAGGAGAAATAGATATAACTGTAGTTTTAGGAAAAAATTGTATATAAGCACGGTTGGATGGAATAAAGAGAAGAAGCATTCTAGACTTTGTAAAGGATTGTTTCCATTATTTACGACGCTTTTTTTAGGTGAGCGTCTTTTGCCTTAATCGGTGGGCAAATTCAGGTCGATGGTAATTTTTGCCGACCTAATATAAAATACTGGATATTTATTTCTCCTCATGGCGATCCTGCCATCATCATCTTTTAATTCGTTGATTGGAATCAGTCATTTTGGAAGTTTTTAAGTGGCATATTCAACAACTGATTTATAGTCTTCACCAGCTTATTATGATGTAGTGCTGTGGTTGACAAACTTTTTAGCCAGAAGAGCCAGATTTGAGAAAGAGCGAAATTGTTTTTTTTTATAGGACGAGGACTTTGTAGAGATTCAAGATGAACTTTTCGAAATAAAACAGAGCAGAGGAGACACAATTCCCTTATGAAAAATGTATGACTCAATATAACGGTAAGTTCTAGTATGCTAATTTCAATTGTCGGAATTCTGAAGCACCATTAATCTTTGACCAGCATCCGATTCCATGTAATTTTAAATAGTAGTTTCCTGAAACCCAAAGTTAGACAATTAGGACATTCTTCGCGCTGGATAATTTGAAATCGGTTAGAGGAGTGATTAGAATTTTTGAGTTTGTGTTGTATCTTAAACCACTACCCTCACTGACCGACATTCCACCAAGTATCTCAAATTACAACGCTAACCTGCATGGGTGGGCAGAGTAAATTTTTGTTACAAGACGTATTCGCAGGTCAAATAGCATAAATATGCTGCTATAAATATACCTAACCTAGCATACCGGTCTTCACAGTTGGAAACATTACTAATTCTTCAACCCTGGTCGTACGGAAAATGGCAACTTATTCCTAGTGGTACTTGAATGATGAATATGAAGCGGAGCATGAAAGAGAAGCTGGAGTTTTGGAACCCAGCACCGGGATCTCGATCGCTGTACTGTACAGCAAAATGTTGTACGTCTGGTCAGCTTAATCTA
>OX454417.1:13366727-13420356 GCA_949715475.1 Microchrysa polita
GGTTTCTATGGCAGCCCCATTACCCCATGGTCCGATTCCATTCGTTTCGACATATATACAGCGTACACTTAAGAGAAACTTGTGTACAAAATTTCAGCCCGATAGCTTCAAAACTGAGGGACCAGTTTGTATTGAAACAGACGGACAGACAGACAGACAGACAGACAGACAGACGGACAGACGGACATCGCTCAATCGATTTGTCTCAGCACACTGATCAATAATATATATACTTTATATAGTCGGAGGTGCTTCCTTCTGTGCGTTGCAAACTTCATGACAAAGTTAATATACCCTTTCACATAGTGACGGGTATAAAAATAGGTATTTACCCAATAATAATTATATCACAAAGAGTAAGAGTCCGTCACCATTTGAATTCCTGTTTGTTGTTGTTGTCATTTGTAGGGCCACGGCGAATAAGTGGATAAGTCGGCTTATATCGAAAATGAGTTAAGTGCATTAAACTACTCTTACAAAAGTTCTGCGTAATATGCAGACGTGTTTAAGCTTAAAACGCAACGCTTTCTTAGTTACAGAAATGTGCATTTTGAGACAACTCACTCATTGATGTGGTTACCCGGTTAAGTCTACTTGTACAGTTTTGTAGGGAAACAATTGGCTGGGAATAATTAGATAAGTCGATTTGTATTATTATTGAAATTGCGAATAAATTACATTTGGGTTGCGCCAATTTCGGCCTAAAATCGGAAATCACCCTCAACGAATGCAAATAATATAGATTAAACGTTAAAAACTGGGGCCTGATTACTCAAAACTCTTATCGAATGGTTAGTCTTATTGCATAGAGAAGACACACACAATTTTCAGAAAACTTTATTTATTATTTATTACATTGAATTGTTGTTGATTTTTATACCCGTCACTATGTGAAAGGGTATATTAACTTTGTCATGAAGTTTGCAACGCACAGAAGGAAGCACCTCCGACTATATAAAGTATATATATTATTGATCAGTGTGCTGAGACAAATCGATTGAGCGATGTCCGTCTGTCCGTCTGTCTGTCTGTCTGTCTGTCTGTCTGTCCGTCTGTTTCAATACAAACTGGTCCCTCAGTTTTGAAGCTATCGGGCTGAAATTTTGTACACAAGTTTCTCTTAAGTGTACGCTGTATATATGTCGAAACGAATGGAATCGGACCATGGGGTAATGGGGCTGCCATAGAAACCAACCACTGAAAATTAAGTTCTCCTAAGAAAAACTTTTTTCTTTATGTACCCATCTTAACCAAACTTCACCCAAATGTGTTCCTAGTAAAGTCCCAAATCATTTCTAGGAACGGATGGAATCGGAACATTACGTCATAGGGCTGCCATACAAACCAACCGCTGAAAATTAAGTTCTTCCAAGAAAAACATTTTTCTTCATTTACTAATCTTAACCGAAATTCACCCAAAAGTGTTTCTAGTAACGCCTCAAAACATATCTAGGAATTGATGGAATCGGAACATTACGTCACAGGGCTGTCATACAAACCAACCACAAAATATTAGGTTCTTGTAAAAAACATTTTTCTTTTTGAATCCTAAAATTCATCCAGGTGTGTTTCTGGATTATCCTTAACCCTTAAATGCGTAGCGTACCAAAATGGCAGTAAATGTCCTGGAAAAATAGATCGGTGACATAATTTGTATGAAAATTTATGTTATTTGGACCTGTTCTGGGCAAAACAAAACGCACCATCATGGTGAAAGAGCTGATAATTAAAATTTTATGAACATATCCTACCCTACCCAAGACTAAAGGAGAATAATTTCATCAACTAAGATCGATCGGAATGTATGTATAGATATTTCTGAATATGCCCCAATACATGGTGTACCATATATGGACGTTGCAAAATTGGTGCAAACAATACCTTTAGTGTCTTTTTATGTCAAAATCTCAAAACAATCTCAAGAACACATTCCAATTTACCCACCACTATTTTTCCTTTTCCAAATAACGGTAAATTTCGCCAATTGTTTTAGCTCTCAAGAATAGCTTTTAAAATTCCACAAAAAATAACGTAGGTCCACTTTGACGACGCACAGATAATTTAAGGAAAGCTTCGGGGAGCCAAAATTGAATTTATGCAAAAGCTTGATTTATCTACTTTGGGAAAAAGTAAAAAAAAATGAAAAAATTAATAAAAGCTAGACTTTTACAGAAATCTAGCCATGTACCGGGCTGTGTGAAGTTAGCCAGTCATTTTTTTTAAATTAGGTCCTTTTGCTCGGTGAACCGTTTGTTCTTGATTGTTCGCTTTTGCTCGGCTACGTTTGTTCTTGATTGTTCGCCAATTAATATCGTTTGTTCTTCTCTGATTATTTAATTATAGCAACTTTAAAATTGTGAGTGTGAACTTAGCCAGTCATTTTTAAATATGGGTCGGAAAGGTATAGGTTTGGTATCAATCGAAAGCCAGACGTTTGTTCATTTTGTAGGGCGTTTGTTCATCCTGAAAACGGAAGGATACAGGAATTATTAAGGAAAAAGAGATTAGTTGTGACGTCATCTTCACTCAACCAACGCCATCTACTCAGCTCAGCTGTACGGGCAACCCGTGTCCCGCGAACAATCTATGCACGATCCATACCATCATCGTACAGCTGAGCTGAGTAGATGGCGTTGGTTGAGTGAAGATGTCGTCACAACTAATCTCTTTTTCCTTTATAATTCCTGTATCCTTCCGTTTCCAGGATGAACAAACGCCCTACAAAATGAACAAACGTCTGGCTTTCGATTGATACCAAACCTATACCTTTCCGACCCATATTTAAAAATGACTGGCTAAGTTCACACTCACTATTTTAAAGTTGCTATAATTAAATAATTAGAGAAGCACAAACGATATTAATTGGTTAACAATCAAGAACAAACGTAGCCGAGCAAAAGCGAACAATCAAGAACAAACGGTTCACCGAGCAAAAGGACCTAATTTAAAAATAATGACTGGCTAACTTCACACAGCCCATGTACCGCCATTTTTTATGAAATCTAGCTTAATCAGTCCTGTTCAGGATCCAAGGAAACGGAGCTGTCAGAGTTGATTTAGAATGATCGTTTTTGTCATTTTTTTTCCTATAGCACACCGGTCAGGGCTTAGCGTCTCTGTAGCTGCTTCTTATAATCCCAGTCTTTTTACTGGCAAGTATACCTAAAAAAATTGTTCACATCTTTTGTTTTGCCCTAGGACGCGCCACTTAAAAACCGAGCTTCCGTATTTGACATCTTAGTAAGATATTTGGACTTTCACCAAGCCTCAAGCAGCTGGGCTCTCAAACCATTTGACTAGGTATATCGAGTATTGTCTTGGAAGCCCACGTTCAGGATCCTCAGAAAATGTGCTTCTAGGGTCAACCATTTCATATGGAGTACCACATTCGATAAGCAAAAAATTGCATGGATGTAATATTTGTGGACATGTCCTGGGACCTGTATAAATTTGGGTTAAAGCAGGCATGCAGTTTATTTCCATATTCATATCCTAGCAAAGTCAATCCAATCCATATACTTTTCAAGAAAGGAATCCAATGAGCTATGATAAGTCAAAAGAAGTCTCGTTTAACAGTGGAACATGTTTATAACGAACTATTATATAAAAGATTTATTTTATAACGAGACCGAGGTCTAATTGCGCAAATAGCATGATGAGTGCATACCCTAATACCCATGTACAGAGCTAGACGGCACGCAAAGCCCAAAGTAATCAATTCCAGTTTTTTTTTGCAGGGGAAAAAAGATAGGAGTATATGAGTCGGATCTGGCGCACTTTTAATATTTTATAAGGACATCTAACAGCTACCTCTTGACACACATTTGAAGTTTTTTGGGACATACTATCAAAAGATATGTCTAAATTTCGATTTGTACGGGTAGTAAGGCCTACTCCACTTTCCATCAACTTCCAGGATATGTCACAAATAGGCATCGATACAAATTTCAATAAGCAATAGGAAACTAATCACGCACCTACCCGAACTCCCTTTTAAAAAACTGAATATTCACGATTTTCTAGAGAAATCACCACCTTTCCTCAGGAGTTCATCATATCGAGTTTCCACTATAATTTCGATAAAAACTCTCAATATTCATTATCTTTCTGTTCCTATGAAAGTAAGAGGCAGAATAATTTCCTGGGAATATAAAGGCTGATTCCGTCTTTAGTGGCCGATTTTACATAAGGGGAGGTCAGTTACGATGATGGGTTCAGCCCCATGCATTTAAGGGTTAACGCTTCCGGGAACAGATGGAATCGGAACACGTCATAGGGCTGCGGTCGAAATTATTAACACAAAAGAAACTTAAGTTTCATTCAAATGTGACGGGTATTCAAATTTCGGCCGCGCCCGAAATTAGCCTCGGTCTCGTTTTTTTCTTCTTTGTGTGGGCTCCCAGAAAGAAAAATTGTGCTCTCGAAATTTACCGTTACCTTTTTTCACCAATTCGCTTCAAAAGAGAGCAGATTTTTTGTTTCACTAGAATAGCACAGTTGGGTTTAAGCTTCACATACAGGGTGCACGTGGTCACAAAGTCACAATCTATAGTCGTTTTGAGTATTTTAAATATAATTCGTTGATTATAAAAAATTATTAATTATATTATTAAAATTATTAACAAGCGATGAACAAGTTAAAATGAAAACCTACAGGGATTGTGACCTTTTAGTGGCAAAAATATCGAAAAAAAATTGGAAAAAGCAGAAGCGTGATTTACAATTTTATTAAAAATGGTGAAAATTATGAAAAAATATGAAAGGTCGAGTAAGCAGTGTACTCTCTAATGCAGATAATCGATCTATTTTGCGTGAAGCATCGAATTCACATGATTCTGTGGACAAAATTCGGTTAAAAGTTGGTCTCAGTGCGAGTAAAACAACTGTATGGCGTGCTATTTCAAAAGCTAAAAACCTTAAGCGTCTAAAATTAAAAAAAAACACCACTTAACCCCGCTCGTGAACAAGCTCGATTGACTTTTTGTCGTACCAACATGTCATGGACCAAAGAGTGGTATCGCGTTGTTTTTTCTGATGAGAAGAAATTTAATTTGTAAGGGCCCGACGGATATAACTGTTATTTTTATTATTTAAGGAAGGAGGCTCACCAGTTGGACCGTTTGCACAGTCGAGTTGGCGGCGTTATGGTTTGGGGAGCCATATCCTACTTCGGCACTTGTGAGCTCCAATTCTTAGACACCACTGTGAATGCTAAGTCGTATCAAGGTGTTTTAGAAAAGGCTTTTGCGACATTCGAAAGTCTCTTTGGATCATTGCCGTAAACTTTCCAACACGAGAATGCACCAATCAATACACACTGCCCGTGCCGTAAAGTAGTTTATCGAGTCCAAAAATCTTACTCTTTTGACCTGGCCACCATGCTCGCCGGATCTAAACATAATAGAAAATGTTTGGGGATGGCTGGTCAGAAAAGTTTATGAGTCTGGCAAACAGTTTTTAACAAAGACTGGCCTAATTGAAGCCATTCAGCAATCATGGGCTACAATATCCCTTGCTTACATCAAAATTTTGTACGATTCTTTGCCTAATAGGATCTAGGAGGTTATTTCAAACAGGAAGGCTCAACCCATTACTACAATTGCTGATTTTAATTCAAATTGATCTCAACTTGTATTCTGAACAATAATAAGTTACCCTCACTGCATAAAAAGTTAATTAAAATAAGTCTAAAAAAAGTGTGATATTCAAGTGAAACAGAATTTATGTGTTTTTGACATTTTTATGTCTTGACTCTGGCACATAAATCGAAAATCGTCACGAAAATTGCAACGAAAAAGCGTTACGTTTTTGGCATTACAGTTAGTACCCTGTGAATTTTGGGTGCCATTCAAGGTTTCAACGGAAGTTGGGCTAGGTGCTACCCTGTGAGTGTTGGGTGCCATTCAAGGTTCAACAGAGCTTGGGTTCAATTTACGTTCAACTTGAGTTCAACTTGGGTTCAACTTGGGTTCAACTTGGGTTCAACTTGGGTTCAACTTGAATTCAACTCGAATTCAACTCGAATTCAACTCAAATTCAACTTTCAACTTAGGTTCAACTCACGTTCAACTTTCGTTCAACTTTTGTTGAACGACCCAAAAAGTGTAACTTTTAACTTAGGTTCAACTCATGTTTAACTTTCGTTCAACTTTTGTTGAACGACTCAAAAAGTGTTACTTTCAACTTAGGTTCAACTCACGTTCAACTTTCGTTCAACTTTCGTTCAAGTTTTGTTGAACGACTCAAAAAGTGTTACTTTCAACTTAGGTTCACGTTCAACTTTCGTTCAACTTTTGTTCAACTTTTGTTCAACTTTTGTTGAACGACCCAAAAAGTGTAACTTTCAATTTAGGTTCGACTCACGTTCAACTTTCGTTCAACTTTTGATGAACGACCCAAAAAGTGTAATTTTCAACTTAGGTTCAACTCGCGTTCAACTTTCGTTCAACTTTTGTTGAACGACCCAAAAAGTGTAACTTTCAACTTAGGTTCAACTCACGTTCAACTTTTGTTGAACGACCCAAAAAGTGTTTCTTTCAACTTAGGTTCAACTCACGTTCAACTTTCGTTCAACTTTTGTTGAACGACCCAAAAAGTGTTACTTTCAACTTAGGTTCAACTTTCGTTCAACTTTTGTCGAACGACCCAAAAAGTGTAACTTTCAACTTAGGTTCAACTCACGTTCAACTTTCGTTCAACTTTTGATAAACGACCCAAAAAGTGTTACTTTCAACTTAGGTTCAACTCACGTTCAACTTTCGTTCAACTTTTGTTGAACGACCCAAAAAGTGTAACTTTCAACTTAGGTTCTACTCACGTTCAACTTTTGTTGAACGACCCAAAAAGTGTAACTTTCAACTCACGTTCAACTTTCGTTCAACTTTTGATGAACAACCCAAAAAGTGTTACTTTCAACTTAGGTTCAATTCACGTTCAACTTTTGTTGAACGACCCAAAAAGTGTTACTTTCAACTTAGGTTCAACTCACGTTCAACTTTTGTTCAACTTTTGTTGAACGACCCAAAAAGTGTAACTTTCAACTTAGGTTCAACTCACGTTCAACTTTCGTTCAACTTTTGTTGAACGACCCAAAAAGTGTAAGTTTCAACTTAGATTCAACTCACGTTCAACTTTCGTTCAACTTTTGTTGAACGACCCAAAAAGTGTAACTTTCAACTTAGGTTCAACTCACGTTCAACTTTTGTTGAACGACCCAAAAAGTGTTACTTTCAACTTAGGTTCAACTTTCGTTCAACTTTCGTTCAACTTTTGTTGAACGACCCAAAAAGTGTTACGTTCAACTTAGGTTCAACTCACGTTCAACTTTCGTTCAACTTTTGTCGAACGACCCAAAAAGTGTAACTTTCAACTTAGGTTCAACTCACGTTCAACTTTCGTTCAACTTTTGATGAACGACCCAAAAAGTGTAACTTTCAACTTAGGTTCAACTCATTTTCAACTTTCGTTAAACTTTTGCTGAACGACCCAAAAAGAGTCAAATTCGAAAAGCAAATCGTCACGAAACAATGTATAAATGATTTCGCGGTTGCATCAGTACTGTACATTAGCATTTGTTGAAAACATGAAAATGTCCACTGAGTTGCGGACTTGTACGCAAGCTGAACCGACATTCTGTAAGTTTCTAAAGGTCAGTCAAACCCGACGTCACTTAAACACCCATAGCACCGCGCCTGGACCACGTAGGCTGACGGTTGTAGTTTTTCATTGGTGTTTTACATTTTTTTTCTAAGTTTACATGTTCGAAAAATTCGAATTCTTTTTATTTCAAATTAAAGCTAATTAATCATATGACAAATAAAAAATACAAAATATCTGTTGTCTTCAATTTTTTAAAAGATATTAAGAAAATAAATTTAATGTATAGAGTGTGCTATTCAAGTGAAACGCAGTGTATCTGTCTCCTATAAACAGACAAATGTTATAGTAGATCTGTATACCTACACTACACTCTACTTGGTTTTGTAACTGATACTGCCCTGTATACTTTTTTTCTCCATCTATCGTTATACATATTACCCACATCGTATATTTTCCAGGAGACGTTCACTTGGTATATATTCGTAAGGCGCATCCATTTCCCGGGTCTTAGTCCTTTTTATGGCATAATGCGCATGAGGTTATTTACAACTTCCATTGTACAGATAAACATTCATTTATATAGATATTTTTGCACTATTGCACTATTGCACTTACAACTTGTATGTAGTAATAAAATGCATTCTTGTAACAAAATGTGTGTGTGGGTATGTTAAAGCATTTCCACAAACTTTCATTATATCTTTACGTTCGCAAAGCATTTTTCCACCAAGAAAAGTTTAGACTACATTTATATTTTTTGTGTATTTCGAAATACCTACATATTGGCTAAAGCGCCTTAAAACGTTTATATGTATATATGTACAACATATGTGCCATACGACTGGAATTGCATATGTAGCATTTTTTGGAACCTCAGGGTATATTTTAAGCGGATTGCACTGCGTCTATCTGTATGAAACATCAGAAAAGTTAACCAACAGGGATATTTTTCTTATGGCGCTGTAAAACACATTTTGTATTACAAACATGCAATTAAATTCTTTGCAAGGATATCATGTCAGTATTGTGTAGTCTAGAGTAGGTAAGTATGCTATAAATGCAAAACTTTGCGAATTCAAATGAATAAAACGAAATATTTTTCTGCTGGGTGTTGATTTATTAATACCATAAATTCTAGCCGCATACGTTGAGAATGTAATAAAATTCAAAGCAATTATGAATTCGGTGTCCTAGAATGACAAATATTTTCCTATTTGCATTTCAAAAAATTGTACAGATATACATCTTTTTCTCCACAGTATGCAGTACAAGATGCTTTAAAGGTTTACCTTAAACTCTGAAGATTTATGACTCCTCCGTATTACGAGCGTGTTCCCCGCATCTCAGAAGCAACATCGTGCATTTACCTAACCCGAAAAAAGTACCCTTTAATTGGAATTAGGTTGATGTTTTCCACTTAATTCACTTACATTTTGACATTGATAAAAAGCAGAGATCGTTTATCTCAATTACGTGATGGCCATCCACTCCACCAGCGCAGACAATATATCTAAAAGTAAATGTCACTTTCACCACTTTCTTACAAATTACTTAAGATATTTCTACACAGCGCACAGTTACGTTTAGCATCTGCTTTTGTAGAGAAAGGACGTGTATAAAGAGCCTGCACGATGTTAGCCCTATACAGGAAGCACTCTATGTACTAGCAGCTTATTCATTGGAAAGTGCTTTCTAAGGACAGAATATCCTTTTTGTGTCTCGTTTTCAGACTCCCTATGTCGTATTCCGGTCGGCCCCAGAAATGTATTAGAAAACTAGCCCGATGAACGATTTCCGCAGGACCTCACATACATACCTATATACAATATGTGTATGCATTGTGTTAAAGTGGGCCCTCGGTTTTCGGTGGTAACTCACTCTGTCAAGGTATGCTGAAATATTGTACGCGTCTTTTTGGAACATGTTAGCGTTTTCCCTACGATGCAACCATTTATTCTGTATTCGTATAAGATAAATGAGATGTTCTTTGGAGTTTTCTTTCTCTCGTTCGATGTCGCCCTTCGCTATCCGGGATATCGTTATAGGATGGAGTCTGGTTGCAAAGAAAGGACGAAAGACGTCAAGCCGATTTGACTGAAGCTTACTATAAATCATTCTCTAACAATCTCTATACGTTCTCAGTTCGTTATCTTTGCCTTAGTTCAGTATCTGCACAGAACCTCCAAGTGTGTCCATCGTATGTTGGAATCTTTCGTTGTTTTCGTTTGTTGTTTTTTTCAATCGCGAAGGACAATAAAGTCGATGAACTATTTTAAATAGGCTAATAACGGTCGTATTTTCGAATCTGTAAGAAAAAGGATTCTTCATTGATTTGATTGTCTTGATCGGAATGTTTCAGTGAGAGTTAAGTGTAATAGAGGCTATGGTTTTCAATTTGGCAACCAAAAAACACATCACGGAAAGGCACTTATTTCTATGAAGATATGCTTAACAATAACCTTGGGGTAGGCGCTATTCATCTGACAGTTTAAGTGCCCAGCTTTTCTGGACCCAATCATCGATACTACGGGTTTTTCCTGAGGGATAGGAGGAATAAATCAATCTGACAGATTTAAATTAATTCCTTATACATCGCCAAAATAAAAGAGACCGAGGCCAGTTTCGGGCGCGGCCGAAATTTGGATACTCTTCCCTCTCCTCGGGCTAAAAGTTTTTTGCAGCATACCTATGACTGTCTAGGGTCAATATTTAGCGAGATAATAGCAACTTTGAGTTTTCGGATGAAAATTTTCGAAAAAGTCGGTGTAGAACGCATTGAGAGCTTTTGCTGAAAAGCCCAAAGTCCTAACTATGACGGTTTTCGAGATACTGCTCCCCAAAGATGACCCAATATGTGCCACGATTGACCCACCTAGGGTCAATATTTAGCGAGATAAATGCCAATTTGTGTTTTAAAATGAAAATTTTCGAAAATGGGTTTTGAAAAATTCGATGTAGAGCGTATTGAGAGCTACATTTTGCTTAAAAAACCAGAGTCCTAGCTATCACGGTTTTCGAGATGCAGTCTCCCAAAGATGATCCAATATGTGCCAAGATTGACCGCCTAGGGTCAATATTTAGCGAGATAAATGCAAATTTGTGTTTTCAAATGAAAATTTTCGAAAATGGGTTTTGAAAAAGTCGATGCAGAGCATTGCATTGAGAGCTACAGTTTGCTGAAAAACAGCGTCCTAGCTATTACGGTTTTCGAGATACTGCCTGCCAAAGTAGGCCCAATATGTGCCAAGATTGACTCGCCTAGCGTCAATATTTAGCGAGATAATTGCAATTTTGTGCTTTCAAATGAAAATTTTCGAAAATAGGTTTTTAACCCTCATCCAGCGGGATAGGTACAGGTGTACCTTTTTCGTTTTTAAAACACCGTAACTTTTTTACTATGGGTCCGATCGGTCTGAAATTTTTTGACATCTCTACGATTTTAGTTTAAAATATGTATGCCAAATTTCAGAAATGTGTGACCACCCATCCCCAAGCTAGGGAGCAAAATTAATCGTACACCCTTTAACGGCGGCAAAGGTACATTTGTACCTTCATATATTTTGTATGAAAGAAAATTTACAAAAGTCGAAAATAAAATATTTTTTTATGAATGCTCATGCTTAGAGAGACTTATTATAGCATCAATAAGTTGAGAATCGAGTGATGTACAGAAGTATTTGATTTACGATTTTTATTTGTAATGATCAAGGTCCTTGGAGATATCGATCTATAAGGACTAGGCTAACTCATACAGCGGTTTTTGGTTATTTGACATCAATCTGAAGACTTTTACTGGCATACCAAACTTTTCGAAGTAATGGCTTGCGGCAACCAATACAATGTATTACGCCTTCTTTCCCCATAACATCTAGTGAAAATTAGGTTTGTAGCAAATGCTAAAATTTTGGATCCAAGCGGTTGATTTTCTTTACCACAAATTCCCATAATTTGTATTCCATCACCTAATATTTATTATTTGTGTAATTCGGGACGTCCACCCGAGTTCCTTTTGATGTTTCAGCTGAAAACCAGCAGAAGCATCCAACCAAATTTCTAAAATTGGATGTTTGGGTGGTACATAAAATTGGTTGAATTGTACGTCGATACCATATAAATACCGATAACTGCTATAGATTATGCCACATGTCTTCGGTTTCTTGTTTTAATTTTTCAATCGATCCTTGGATTTGATTACATACATATGTATATGCGAAAATATATTACAATTAACCAACAACAATCACAATTACTATTTTAGTTATTTTTTTTACTATAGGAATTGGCCTGAGTTTAGATTTACAAAGATTAGAGACTGAAAATTATCTTAACCGATTCTACTTGCTTGTTGCTTGACAGGATATGTCTTTCGTATAATAACCCATAAACTCATTTCTCCAATATATTTATTGCTTCAAGCATTGTTGTTTTATGGAAAATAACGAGAATGTGAAAATTATTGATGTTAAATAAATAAATAAATAAATAAATAATATATTGGGGTAAATTTTAACCAAAAACTCCACAATTCGCAAATCAAACATACCAAATTCTTCTAAAATCATTAATGACTTAATTTGAACCGTTTTCTACTTTTCATTTGTAAATTAATTTTGAATTTCATCAAATTAAAATTTCAAGCAACCCATTTTTTCAATATTCTTTTTGAAATTTTGCCTATTTTCTAAATTGAACCACTCCAAAAATTAAATCCACATAAACCCAACTTCTTAAAATATCCACTCCGGCAAAAACAGTTACTAATTTGTTACAAGTCAACATAATGTAACGGTTTTCGGGTCAAAATTCATACAAATAGTGGAGATTTTCATACAAAATGTACTAAGGTACAGGTGTACCTTTGCCGCCGGCAAGCGTTGTAAAAATCTGCCGCTGGATGAGAGTTAAAAAGTCGATGTAGAGCGCATTGAGAGCTACATTTTGCTGGAAACCCCAGAGTCCTAGCTATCACGGTTTTCAAAATGCCAAGATAAACCCGCCTAGGGTCAATATTTAGCGAGATAAATGCAAATGCGTGTTTTCAAATGAAAATTTTCGAAAATGGGTTTTGCAAAAGTCAACGTAGAACGCATTGAGAGCTACATTTTGCTGAAAGACCAGAGTCCTAGCTATCACGGATTTCGAGACACAGCCTCCGAAAGATGGCCCAATATTTGCCAAGATTGACCCGCCTAGGGTCAATATTTAGCGAGATAATTGCAATTTTGTGTTTTCAAATGAAAATTTTCGAAAACGGGTTTTGAAAAATTCGATGTAGAGGGTATTGAGAGCTACATTTTGCTGAAAAACCCAGAGTCCTAGCTATCATGGTTTTCGAGATACAGTATCCCAAAGATGACCCAATATGTGCCAAGATTGACCCGTTTTGTGTTTTCAAATGAAAACTTTCGAAAACGGGTTTTGAAAAATTCAATGTAGAGCGTATTGAGAGCTACTTTTTGCTGAAAACCCCAGAGTCCTAGCTATCACGGTTTTCGAGATACAGCCTCCCACAGATGACCCAATATGTGCCAAGATTGTCCCGCCTAGGGTCAATATTTAGCGAGATAATTGCAATATTGTGTTTTCAAATTATAATTTTCGAAAATGGGTTTTGAAAAATTCGATGTGTATTGAGAGCTACGTTTTGCTGAAAACCCCAAAGTCTTAGCTATCACGGTTTTGGAGATACTGCTCCCCAAAGATGGCCCAATATGTGCCAAGATTGACCCGCCTAGGGTCAATATTTAGCGAGATAAATGCAAATTTGTGTTTTCAAATGAAAATTTTCGAAAATGGGTTTTGAAAAAGTCGATGCAGAGCGCGTTGAGAGCTACATTTAGCTGTAAAGCCGAGTCGTAGCACGATGTAAATCGTTTTGGAGCTACTTGCTTGTACAGCGACCAAGAGATTTCAAAATTACTCGATTCAGGAAAAATAAGTTTTTTGAATTGCTTCAACCATAACGACTTACTTAGGATCTGAGATGTCGTCACTGCGAGGGATTTCACTATTTACACTGACAGCCAGGCTGCAATTCGATCTCTGGAATCGGTCCTGACAACATCTAAAGCTGTCGAAACCTGCCACTCGGCTCTTACAGAGATGGGTCGTTTTTTCAATATTACCCTCTGATGGATACCTAGTCATAGTGGATTCGCGGGGAACTGTAATGCGGATCGTCTCGCCCGTAATGCGACAAATATGAATTTAGAGGACCATCATAGTAACCTAAAAACGCCGATTTCCTTCTGCAGAGTGGCAGTGGAAGCGGCTGTTTTGCTCAGGGCTAGTGCCAGATGGACTCACGGCAGCACTTGCGCGACAACTAGGTTGATTTGGCCACGGCTTGACTCGGCCCCATGAGCCATATTATTGTCACTGGACAGGAAACACATTGGTGGGGTGCTCGGTACTCGGGGCACTGTCCTATTGGCAAGCACGCAAGGAGACTCCGCATTCCCCATAATGACTACTGCAGAAGTTGTGGTGACGGAGAAAAGGGAGAAAGCGTTATCGCTTTCTCTGTGAGTGTTCGGCCCTGGCCGAAGTACGAAGACGTATTCTTGGTTCTAGGTTTTTCTATTATATGGACGATCTTCGGGATGTGAGCCCAATATTGCTGAATAAGTATATTTCCAGAACGGGCTGGTTTTACAGCATGACGTACTTTTCTTCTCCCATGGGGTATCACAATAGAGCAATCTTTCGGTCTGAGTGCACTAGATGTCAATTCTAGTGGCCCCTGCACCTAACCCAACCAGTGGCGTAGATAAGGGGGGGATCAAGGGGATTAATCCCCCCTCAGGTCACATATTTTTTATATAAATTTAGTTCTTTGCTATTAATTTGGTACCTAAATTTTGTAGCAATATCTACCAAAATGCCATTCACACGGGGAATTCGGAATTTACTCTTTTTACAGTATTTTCAATTGCATAATTGTTACTGCCTTAGCTTAAATTTCGTCAATTCCAAGCGTATAATGCGCGTATATGATATTTGGTTTTCTTCAAGTGGTGCTTCTCTGATAGTGCGACAAAAACCGAAAAAAAACGAAGTAGATGAAAAAAAAAAACCGCAGTGTTTTCTTATTTTTCGCAGTAGATCTAAAACAAAACTTTCAAAACGAAATATGTATTGATTACGTAATTTTCCGTCTGCCATATGACAGCCGATGTGGATGCTGTTCGTTCGAAATGTGACATTAAGCAACTCGCCTACTAGAAACATTTGAAAATCTGGTCTGAATATTCAAAAAGTTTTCCTAGATGTTGGAACGACTTTTTGTCAACTGTTAGTAGTGTGGTTTGGGGGAATCCAATTTATCGATATTGGACCGATCTTTTGCGTAGGGTTGAGCAAACTCCGCGCAGCGTATCATACACACAATAGGAAATTTGACATGTTAGCACTCTTGCTTGAAATACATTTGACGTGTCAGGATCATCATCGGCATCAGCAGAAACATTTCAATTTAGAACACACGCCTTTGATGACTCACATTGAGAGCAGCAGCAGAAGCATTTTTTCTGCTTCTGTTGATGCCAATGCTGACGCGTCCAATCTATTTCAAGCTTCTTTGGCTGAGAAGCGTCATAGAATACCTGAACTGGGATTTATATTCTCGTTATTTGGTGTTTCTTTCGACTCTCCGCGGAGATGGGAACCCTCTAATATTTCAAATTTTGAAGGAAAATACTCGTACAAATGAAACAAATGACCTCTTTGTATGTGAGAAAAAATGATCGAAAACTTTCCTTTTCCTGGCTGTTGCCAAATCGCAGTACATTCGAACAGAAATGAAGTGGTGCAGTAGATTACAACGTTTCGTAAAAATTGTAGCAGATCTATTGCGATTGCAATAAAGTGAGAACACTGATATCTAGTGGTACAATAGGGTGATGCGACACGGTGAGTAAAAAGTACCCGGGCAACACGTATGGTAATGCCGCTTACCGAAACATGGAGTAATGGGAATGAGCTTCGGATCCTATGATCGCCATGTGCGAAAACGAGATGAGAAGATACATGTTGTCTGTGTTACATCCTACTTCGCACACGAAAAGATACGATTTCTTTTTCGTGCATTTGTCGTTCTTTTGGAATAATCCCCTTGGTCATGGCTAAAGATGTTTCGCGCATGTATGCATGTATCTGAACGTGATGTACGCTTGCAATTCGGATATGTGTTGTATTGTAGGTTTCGTATAAATTGTTGAATCGGGGTCGTGGCTTGCACCACAGTGCATAAAGTGGACTATGGGTAGCTGTGGATGCATGGTGCGGAAGAGAACTTGAGAAAAAATGTTTTGCGCATGATGTGATGCGTGCTTCAGAGTTGGTTGTGTGTGGATTGTTGTTGGTAAGTTTCCTGAGATGATTGTAGCTCGTACAATAGACGGCAATTTGCTTCGTCGTGACTTGCGCAACAGCAGTGGACTATGCGTATAGACCGAGAGCCAGCGACAACTTCAAAGACGTTAATAGTTGCAAATATTTGCAACTATTTCCTAGCATTTGACTCATATACCATTTCAGAGAGGAAGTGTCTGGAAAATATTTTGGCTCCTACTGTACCTATATGGTTTAGCATGATGGAGTTAGCGCTATTTTTGTAGAAGCACTTCCCATTGTTCATACAAATTTTTAATTTTGGATCGTGTCTGCCACCATGTTAGCCCCCCAATATTTGTCTGCCTTTTGGAGTATATATGCGGGGACTCGTCCTCTATTAAATGGTATATGAGTCAAATGTGAGGAAATACATAGTTGCAAATATTTGCAACTCTTAACGACTTTGAAGTTGTCAAATACGAGGAAATAGTTGCAAATATTTGCAACTCTTAACGACTTTGAAGTTGTCAAATACGAGGAAATAGTTGCAAATATTTGCAACTCTTAACGACTTTGAAGTTGTCTGCCACCCCTTAAGCCCCACTGTCCAGGAGGCAGACTACCGTTTTGGGGCATCTCCAATCGTGTAATTTGCGATAATGTGTAACAGAATGCATAGGAAATAGTTGCATTTGAAGTGTCGCTGGCTCTCGGTCTATACGCATAGTCCACTGCTGTTGCGCAAGTCACGACGAAGCAAATTGCCGTCTATTGTACGAGCTACAATCATCTCAGGAAACTTACCAACAACAATCCACACACAACCAACTCTGAAGCACGCATCACATCATGCGCAAAACATTTTTTCTCAAGTTCTCTTCCGCACCATGCATCCACAGCTACCCATAGTCCACTTTATGCACTGTGGTGCAAGCCACGACCACGATTCAACAATTTATACGAAACCTACAACACATATCCGAATTGCAAGCGTACATCACGTTCAGATACATGCATACATGCGCGAAACATCTTTAGCCATGACCAAGGGGATTATTCCAAAAGAATGACAAATGCACGAAAAAGAAATCGTATCTTTTCGTGTGCGAAGTAGGATGTAACACAGACAACATGTATCTTCTCATCTCGTTTTCGCACATGGTGATCATAGGATCCGAAGCTCATCCCCATTACTCCATGTTTCGGTAAGCGGCATTACCATACGTGTTGCCCGGCTACTTTTTACTCACCGTGTCGCATCACCCATAGGTTTCTAATTGAGCAGCATAACTGCATATGCTGGACTAACTTGCTTCAACAATACTGTATGGTGGGAATTATGAAAACTCCACATCTGATCTCTAGTGCCACGTTGTTCGACGAACAATATTTGCTTTGCGGTGTCAAACCTACTCCTCCGGGATCTCAGCTAAACAAGCGAAATTGAAACACTTTCAAAACCAGCACATTATTCGATCTCGTCGGCAAACCTCAAACAACTAAAGAACATTTTTATTCCTTAGAAAAGCATAGAAACAAGATAGTGACTAATCCTTGAATTCATTATTTAGAACCCCTGATTTTAATGCATTTCTCTTGTGCTGAAAAAAAAATCCGAACTACAGATCCCCTCCCTTTCTGAAAAGCTATCTACGCCACTGAACCCAACCTAGGATCTGAGACCTGAGGGGCAACAAATTGTCTTCTTGCCTCTCTCCGCGAAAAGGCAGACTTGAAATTTTGATCAATGCCCAATTATTTTCTTTAGTAAGTGGAGTTGGTCTCCATTGTCGGGACAATGTAAAGCGGGATTTTTTGCAAAAAGTGGGATTATTTACGGGCGGGCTTTTGTTTTTCGGGATTATGTAGGTATTCCATAATATTGATGCATTTTTCTTTTAAAGATATGAGTCCGATATTGATACAACCATGTTCTTTTTAGAAAATTATCGTTAACAACGATCGAGTGATATGTTTGATAACAAACTTAAAGTTTTAAGAAAAAATCAAGTTCCGCTATTGTGTGTGCGCTCACTGCTTCTGCAATTCTATTGACTATTGCGAATCCCAGATAAGTATGTTCATGTTTTCAGAATCCATGCCATGGGGCACGAGAATCGTAATTGCATCCTACTATCTTCATACTATTCTTGCTATTGTGTTACACGAAATGCATTTCTTTTGGCTGCCAGCCAACAAAGCAAAGTATGGTAGGTAGGTACAATTGCAACAAAAGGAACGAACCAAAAGAAGTGAAAATTTATTGCAGTCGTCTTGTGTACAGCATCTGGGCGGATGAGGCATTCAGAAAGATATTCATTCGCACGAAAAACGAGTAGAACAAGCACCTCCCCATCATTAATTAACGAAATACATGCTGGAAGTGTTGCAAGGATACAGATCCTATGTATAGACATTTAAGGCAGTGTATCCAATTCCACAAAGGTGATCGCAATTAACGATATTCCAATGTGGTTACTCGTATACCTTACAATCATACGTCTAGGTTTGATTTCAAAAACAAATTGCAATTCAAACCTCCGTGCTTCCGTGTACTTCAATTTCCATATATGTAAGAACATTATTTAACCGTTTTTCACGCACAACTTCATTCCGTCTTCCATCCACCCAATCTAGCACACAACTCAATCAGTCCCAGAATATCCATCATTTTTTAAAATTGGTTGTCAACAAGAATATTATTATAGGAAGCCTTTCACGCATAAAAACCACACAACCAAAAGTATTTAATATTTTCTGCACTGGGAATTTTTTTTTTTATATGGAATCAAGCCGAAGCCGTCATTGAATATGGCTCCGAAACGTCCTTATATCCACGCATACTGGGCCGGAACGGAATCCGGCTTGAAATTTTCCGCCTCATTTCACATTCTATTAAATTTCAATGATTGACAAACAAACAACAAGTTTTAGAATTTATTTCACCCGTCCGGCTCCGTGGATATGTCGCCACCCTATGAATTGAATTGAGGACCCTTTTTGAGCTTTTAGCTGGTATAGTCACAGCTCGTTTATATAATATTGCTGCACACATGTCCTTTCGAAAGTAAGGTTGATGGGACAAATTAAGTTGCTTTTCGTATAGTAAAGTGTATGCGTGTAGATTTTGACTACTCTATATACTTGTCGTAGGCAATGTTTGTACAACTCTATTTGGAAATGGGACTGGCAACACGACCATCAACGTTGTAGTACATATGTATGGATCGTATAACAACACAGCACAATACGTGATCCTTTTTCATATGTGAAGCCAACCATGTAACATCCAATTTATTCGACTCCTTGTTGTATTTTCTTATATTGTTGTTGCTGTTGAAATAAATAAATCAGAGCCAAGACGAAGCCTACGGAAGTGCAAAATTGTGTAAATGGTAATTGGGTTTGTGCTCAGATATAAGAATTGGTTCACATTGGATCTTATGCTTTTTTTTACAAAGAAAAATAAAAATTGAATGAAAAATAAATATTAATATTTATTCGGATATATCCGAAACATAAACTGTATCCTATTAGAATTTCTCTTAGGTCACTGCAATAATATGGACAATTCGGAAACTGGAGGCTAAGCAAGGGACTAGTTACAACCAGACGCAATAATAATTGTTTAGACCTATGCAGAAATTCTGGAGAGAGTTAAGTCGGAACCAGATGGAAATAGATGCGCGATAACGTCTCTTGCATTCGTCGAACACGAAATGGACAGAGCCGGCCCTAAGGGGTGGGCGGCCGCCCAGGGTCACCACTTTCAAGGGGTGAATGTTGAACGTAAAGGAAAGTTAACTTTATTACAGTGTAAGAATGTCATTCACAACGCGAGTAGTTATTTGTACTACAAATACGATGGGGTCGAAATTCATTATATAATTTCACTATTTTTTGTCTCCGTGTAGGCGCGAAAGTTGTGCTCTATAGTACAGTGGCTAGGCAGTAATTGTAAATAACGAAACACCTGGGTGTTTCATAATACCCTTAACCTTCACGCGGGCGCGCATTTTCTGTGACATTACCGGGCGCGCGGCGGTCATTTACCGCCATCGTCTTTTCCCCCTCCATTTGCGCTCAACCCTACAACTTTCATTCGCATAACTATGGTAAATTGAAAGAAGAAGGTGCATTCCGCTACACCCCCCACTTTGGAAAACTCCTAAAAAAGTCATTGCACCGTTACGTGCTCATTATGTGCTAATTATGTACGTTGAACGTTCTTCTAACCCCCCCCCCCCCCCAAACAAAAAAAAACAACGTACGGGCTTCAAATCTATATTTTCGTAATTGTTGAGTTATGTGCTAATTATGTACCGAAATTAAACATTTTGTGCTAGTCAACTTTAGAAGATATTGGCCATTGAAAATGGCGTGTTTAGTCCGGTCAAACTAGGGCTCTGAATTGAAAAAATAGGTGAGGGCTCATTTTTGTTGTTTTTAAATCAGTTAGCTTCCAGGAATGTAAAGCTCATTTTACCGAGAAAAAAAATTGATGGGCAAGGTCCCAAAAAGGACGAAAAATGATTATATTTAATACTTCTCCGGAGGTCGGCATGCGGGGTATCAGTGCAAAGGGTAGGTCGAGTATATTATATATCCGATGATTTTTTTGTGTTTCAAAGACCTTCAACGGAGTAAATCGAGCTTAAATGGAAAATTATCGCTCGCTCAAATCAAGCTGAATGTACTTCTTACATGAGAAGAGAATAGAATAGAATATAATCATAAAAATTGGCCAGATACATGACGTGAAATTGTGCGTTCCGTATTCCCCCACTTCCGTAAATTACGTAAACAATCATTGTTATGTACCGCATTTAAACATTATGTGCTCGTCAACTTTGAAGAATATTAGCAATTTAAATGGGGGCGCAACGTGTTTTTACTATTCTCTTCCCATGTAAGAAGTAAATTCAACTTGACTTGAGCGAGCGATAATTTTTCATTTAAGCTCGATTTACTCCGTTGAAGGTCTTTGAAACACAAAAAAATCATCGGATATATAATGTACTCGACCTACCCTTTGCACTGATACCCCGCATGCCGACCTCCGGAGAAGTATTAAATATAATCCTTTTTCGTCCTTTTTGGGACCTTGCCCATCAATTTTTTTTCGGTAAAATGTGCTTTAGATTCCTGGAAGCTAACTGATTTAAAAACAACAAAAATGAGCCCTCACCTCTTTTTTCAATTCAGAGCCCTAATTTGACTGGACTAAACACGCCATTTTCAATTGCTAATATCTTCTAAAGTTGACTAGCACAAAATGTTTAATTTCGGTACATAATTAGCACATGACTCAACAGTTACGAAAATATAGGTTCGAAGTCCGTAAGCTGATTTTTTTTCGGTGGGGGGGGGGGGGGGGTGTAGAAGAACGTTCCGCTACACTCTCCCCCCTTTGAATAACTAATATCTCTGAAAGTTGACTAGCACAAAATGTTTAAATGTGGTACATAATTAGCACATAATGAGCACGTAACGGTGCAATGATTTTTTTAGTAATTTTCCAAAGTGGGGGGTGTAGCGGAACGCACTTGAAAGAAGAGCATGTCTCAAATATAATCATAAAAAGTATTATCTGGTGAACAATAAAACAAGTGCAGCAGTTTTAGCGAAGCATGTCACTTCAGTGATATTACACAGAGCACACACATTTTGAGCACAACTATATACCAAAATATACCATCCCCGAACGTTTGATGACCGCTGGAAAGGTATGGAAGGTAAAATTTACCCAAAATGTTCTTGTATCGTATCTATAACAGTATGACTTAAGAATACATACTTCTCCCACCTCGATCCGGCCAATGGGGGAAAAGCTATGCGTGTTTATATGATCAGGGCGGTAAATTACCGCCCGCGCGCCCGCTTGAAGGTTAATCTACTGAATGGCATAGCAACGAATTTAGATGTATTAACCCATAGGCCATTGATAGTGCCTCATTTGCCTGCAGTGGAACTCTGTCAGCCAGAATACTACAGGGGAAGATATCACCCATTCATTGGATTTGAAGGAAGGGTTTCTATACATTTAATACACATTTAATCTATTCACAAACAAGAATGTTTTACTACGGGAAAAAAGTAAAAAAATATGTCTTCAAAATATGAAAAAAAAAATTAATATTACAGTTGAAACCGAAAAAATGAATAACCGTCCGAGATAAAAACCGGAAGACAGACAAAAAACCAAATAAACCCGGTTTTCCGCTCTGAAAGTCACTGAACCAAATATTTCTTCAAATGAACGAATTTTTTTTCGTAAAATTTTTAATAAAATTTTTATTTGATTTGAATAATAATTTGTTGCATTGAAAAAGTACGGCTAGATTTTTAGAAAAAAAGTTGCATATTATGAAATATGAAAATGTTGTTTTTCGTTTTATCAAATTAACAAAATTTTCATCAGTTTTATTACTATTCGCTTAGAATTTTTTATCAATTTGAAGAAATCGCACTTTCTAAAAGTTTTTCTTCGTATAGAAGAAATTATTCAAACTGACGATTTGTTTGCGCTAAATTATTGGAACCAATTGACGACGTCGGGCTATCGTGCCACATTGATGATGATGAATTTAAAGATTGACAAAAATTAGTCAAAATAACAAATTCACGATTTGTCAGATTCGTCAAAAAGATGAAACTTAATCAAATAGAAGAATAGCATCATTCTTATATTTTATACATGTCATATTTATCAAAGTGAAAATAGTCATATCGACAAAATCGATTCTTCAATTCTTCCTTTTTACGAAATTTCTTCACACTGATGAATTAATAGTAACGCATTTTCTGCATCTTTTCAATTTTTTGAGTAATCTTTGCCTATAAATTTTAATGGAAATCTCAATTTCAAAAAGAAATTTTTAAATACAATTTGTGAGAAAGCAAAAGAAAAAAGTCGTGGCCGAGTCGCGTCCGCAATGCAGTGTGTATCAAGTACTGCAGGTCTTGAGAACATTGGAAATATATATTTTCCTTCTGGAGCAGTGGCAATGTGAGTGGACTGGCACGCAAGCGGACCGAGTTCGAATCCCGCTTCTAACAAAATGGTAATATGGTTAATTGTATATAAAAAAGTGTTTAATAAATATTGAGAGTCTTGAATAAATATAATAATAAATTAAATTAGTTTCAATACGAATAAAACAAGACGCAATGTTAATTTTTAATATTTAAACAAAATAATAGAAAATTCTTCATATTAACAAATTATTTATCAATTTAACAATAATTTCGTAATTATTCCATATGAATTATGGTATTCTTCAATCCAAATAACAGCTTCATTGACCGTATTTTGATGAAATTTTCTTCATATTAAATGTAGTTTCGTCGAATTTACGAATTTTTTGGTTCAGTGATACCGATTTTCGGACTAACCGTCCGGTTTTTGACATCCCCACTGTGGATCCGCGCTGGTGTAAGTAACACTTAATTCAGTAAAATATATAAATAAAACAAAACTATTTTCTATTAGACTCACAGTTCCACTTTCCTTCATCACCGTTGATATGTGAAAATTTCTAAATGAGAAAGTAAGTAAGGTTGTCATAAAAAATTTAAGATGTAATCTAAAAATTCCTTAAATAAGACTATTCAAATGCATAGAATAGTATAAAAGGACCCTCATTATATTAATCTCATCTCATGACTCCGGCAATATCTTAACCGCCAATATTGCAAATGCAAACACTCCACCGGAACGAAGTTTCACCAAACTACTTATCAGTAATTGCATTTCCACCTTTTGTCTAAAACCACCAAAATCCAGCCACATACACACACAAACATGTAAGCAAAAACTTTTCTGTATTGTGTAAAACTCTATCTTTCGAAAACTTCCATCATTAATCTTATTCTTGTATTGTGTAGGTAACGTACCGGCGCACCACAACGATATAAGTAAGCCCCAGGATACTAAACATACGATAATTTGAATTAGTTATCGTTCTTCTCACATCGCCTTACGCGTATATAGAATAGGATGCAATTCCCTGTAAGATGTGCAATATGCAATCATAGTTAGAAGTGTACCTGTATCTATGAATAGCTGAAAGCTGAGCCGGTTCAAAGAGTGTCTTATACTGTCTAATTAGATTCGTCTAATCATTTCTAAAGCACAGCACAGATTTTGTTGTCGCGATAGGATGCAAATGCGATTAAATTGCACTCTCTCCGTACATATGTATACTATACGAGAACCAGGGACGTAGGCAGGATTTTGTTTTGAAAGCTATCAAATTTTTGATTTCTAATTTAAATTTATTAAAAAAAAAAATTTCGAAGTTGATGGGTTAACCCAGATATGCCTACGGAGCCGTGTGAAAAGTTCCAACAGTATTTTTATTGTTTTATTGGTTATTTAGGGACACCTATTTCAAAACGTAAAAAAAAAATATTTTTTTTAAACTAGGTTTTCGGAGCCGTCCTATATACAAGGTGTCCGGAAACTGCCGCATAAACGCACCGGATTGTGATTACTCATGTGAATTCCAGCAAAAAAGTTGTACTGAACATACCCCCTTAGCTTAACTCTTAGGCTGCAACAGGCATTTGAAGATTTTTGAAAAAATAATTTTCTTGTACGACTAAAACTTTAACATGTTAAAAGCTAGACTAGCTAGAATAGCAAAATAAAATGATTATTACAGCCAACAAATTTACCCAAAAAAATAAAACTAACGGCACTAAAATCAGATAAGAGATATGGTTTTTACTGAGCTTCAAAGTCAAATTTTTGTGATTTGATCCAAAAACAATATGTTTTTCCATCTCAATTTTCTCCAACTTCTGCCAAGGTGAGGTGCTTGTACTTCATTTTATTCTAGCTTTGTTATTTCTAACAGTTTTATGCCTTAAGTGCAAAAACCTAGGGTTAGTTTTGGCTCGATTTCGACATACTTTGAATAGATTTTACCAATTGCAGATCTTTAGGAGCAGTGTGAATTGAATTGTAATGAATTTGAACTAAAATTAACACTAATTTTCTACACTTAACGTATAAAAACTGTTAGCAACAATGGAGGTAGAGTAAAATGATGTAAGAAAAATATGATCGTAAGAGTATGCGCCAATTTTTAAAAGAATCGTACAAGCACCTTTTCTTGGCAGAAGTTAAAGAAAATTGAGACGAAAAATAGATTGTTATTGGCTCAAATCACACAATTTTGATTTTGAAGCAATGTAAAAACCAGACCTCCTATCTGATTTTAGTGCCGTTAGTTTTATTTTATAGGTAAATTTGTTGGCTGATAATCATTTTGTTTCACTATTCTAGCTGGTCTAGCTTTGGAGGTATTGAGCTTTAAGTCTCTCAAGAAAATGGTTTTTTTTTTAAATCTTCAAATGCCTATGGTAGCTAAAGGATTAAGCTAAGTTCAACTTTTTTGCTAGAAATCATATGAGGAATCACAATCCGGTGCGTTTATGCGGCAGTTTCCGGACACCCTGTATAGTGCAGTATCCATGTGATAAACCTAGTACATCAGATTGCAAAATGTGGTGGAGACAAATTTTGTTTTTGTTTCTTATGTTTTTTGGGGTGCTGAGCACGAATCAGGAGCTTCTCACCAACGAGAAAAACTCTAAAATGTTTGCTGTTTTTCCGTTATTTGGAACCTAACTCTGAAAATATTTATTTCTGCGAAAAACTTTGTTAGATGCTAGATAGCACATAATTACGCTTCTAAAGAGACATAAATATTAACGATCCCTTGAGCGGTATTATTACAATTGCGAATTTAAATTTGCTATTTTTAACATAGTTCCATATTATGAATAAAGTTTTGAGTAATTGTGGAAATCTTGACTTATTGAACGATAAGTCAAGATTTCCACAATTAGTTAAAATTCGCACCCACGAAATCTGGGAACCAGAATTAATACAGTAATTGTAAAATTTTGAGATTGAACGGTTTTTCATTTTTGGTCGCAACAGTTCCATTTTTCTTGTACATTATATTTGTATTTTGGGGTGCAGAGCCTGAATCCGTAACTTTCCACCAAAATTTCGTTGCAAAACAGGGTCAAAATTGCAAAAAACGCCAAAAAATAACTCAATTGTAGCAATACCGCTTAACACATTTTAATGAATAATAGCGTGTTAGACCCGCAATTATGTTTTCTCTAATATTTTCATGGACAGGTTTTTGGAGAAATGTACACTTTCGGAATTATAAACCAAAGAACGGGAAAACTGCGAAAATTGAGGGTTTTTTCGCGGTTTTGATCATGTTCCGCAACGAAATTTTGGTGGGAAGCTCCAGATTCGAGCTCAGCACCCCAAAAACATAAGAAACAAAAAAAAAAATTTTCTCAACCACACTTTGCAATCTGAAGTCACCTTGTTACTACACTAATATAGGACAGTAGGTACATAGGTAGCTATGCGGATACACTGTTTTGGTATGATTTTCGAGAAATTACTTCAAGAAAATAGCAGTTTTCAGGATATTGGTCATGTGTTACGGACGAAATTTATTTACTGAGTAGTTTACTCATTACGTTGGCTATCCATGAGAAACATATGACTCATGGCGTTAGCAATTCTGTCGTCTATGAGTCATATGTGCCCCATAAAAAAATCCAATTATCTCATGTTGAAATAATCGTAGATTATTTATTTATAAGTATAACTACACAAAAAATTCAATCGAAGTCAAAAACAATTAAAAGTGAAGTAGTGAGTGGGTAGGCCATCAATACTACCAGCTACCCAAGCCTCGATTTCAGAATCCTGATCTAAAAATCGTTCCGAAAAAACAATATAGAGATTGTAATTACATTTTGTGATATCCTGGCTATCCTTCTAATATCATAATTGATTAAAATTAAAAAAAATAACAAATAGAAAATACTTGTTGACGAAACCTCATTGTAGCCTATATGCCTACTGTCCTATATTATATGACACACTAAAAACAAATGCCACATTAGATCATGGGCGTAGCCAGGATTTCGGTCAGGGGGGGGCAAGCCGAAAATTTTTTCAACATCATGATTTTCTTAAGAGTTGAAATTTCCGGTCGCAGAAATATTGTTAGCAAATTTTAGAGTAGCCTGGCTTGTGGTTGGATTAGTGCACAGGGTCATGGATTCCAGACTCACCGTGAGCGAATTCATTTTATGGTGTTTTTCGAACTCACGACCTCGTGACGAACTATGATGTCGCTCAGATTGCAAACAGCTATCCATTTATGGGGATAAATTTTTGCTGGGTGTGCTGTTGATCTCAACACCTCAACAAAACAGCAGTTTAGATCCTGGAAATTGAATGTCACACATCTGCGGCCCTAGTTTACTGGTGGACTGCCACGCATGTTATTTCTTTTTTTTTTTTCTAATTTTAGAGTCAAATTTTTAAAATAGAGATGAGAATGATTTTTTTCTGCATTCTGATTACATTCAACTGGCCTCCTCCTACTTTTTAGAGCGTAGTTTGCCTATTTTAAGTGCATTTTTTGCATCTCGGACTGCATATTCCACTTGCGAAATCAGTTTCTTTCGACTGTCACTTTCATCTTATCAAAGTAGCATCGCCAGAAAACTTATAAATCCTTTATTGATTGAAATATGGTTAACGGTTTAAATAAGATTTCCTCTAAATTTATCAAAGCATTAACAGTGGCTAAATTTTATTGCTGGTATGATTCAGCTAGAAAATAAATTTTGATTTAATAACTTGAAAGACCCGTTCTGTGGCACTTGCGCAGTGGCGGCTCGTGAAGTACAGAGCCGGGTGGGCAGATTTACCATCAGGAAATAATACTATACATGCATATCCACTGTTTTTTAATGCGTTAAAATTGTGCTCTTTGTTAGTCTGTCCATTTTAATGTTTTTAAGCTTGTTGTATTTACGTATGTATTAGGTGAATCGTTTAGAGTTTTTTCTTACAAATCAGTTATGCACAATCGCACCATGAAAATGCATACAGATAGCTACAGTTCGGAATCCTATATAACATCAATTTTTTTGGCAGAGAACGGTCGCAATATGGAAAAATAATCCAGTATTTACCTTTCAAAGGGACCAGCAATAGTCGCGACAATATTTCAATAAAATTATATTCAATAAGTAAATATTAAGCACTGCTCCTTTTAATGGTAATTCAAATTTGGATACCTCTTTCTTTTTTTTTCATTTGAGGCTAGAAAAGGCAACCCAAACGGATCACCTAATATATGATTAATTGTAATCATATATTAAATTATGATGAGACATTATGTCCGAAAGTTTTTTACTTAAAATTATTTTTTTAAAGCAATGCTAACATTCTTTCGCACAATAACAGGACATACCTACAAATCTTCCTGAATAAATAATTTATCAAAGACAATTCCTGTAAATTAGGAAGTTAGTTATACATACTTTCAAGCTGCTATGTATTTCTACAATTATGCAAATAAAATGCACTGCCCAGCACGAGCTAGCGGGGAGGGTTTAGATCCCTCTTGCCATGGGGAGGAAAAAGGTGTGAGGAATAGAAGTGGGAATTTTTTTCTATATCATGCACATTTCATAACATAACAACAAAAAAATCATTTTTTAAGTACATACAAACTAAATTTAAAACTTCCAGATCATATAGAGGAGAAAATATAAATAGGTATCTATATCAAGCAAAATACATATTAGATCAAATAAATAAGATTTTAATATTAATCCCATCACCAAAATAAATATTTTATAATAGTAATTAATAACACTAAAATGTAGGGAATCAGAGAAAAGCGATTAGTGTTTTCTAAAAACATACGTAACAAATAAAAAATAAAAAACGGCCGTTGATAACGTAATCATGCAATACTGCTACAAGCACGAGTATAACGCCTCCAAACCACTTCAAAAAATGAAGAAAATCTGACAAAAACACACGCACAAATTAAATACTCTACAATGCACCATGCACAATTTAAATGCGAAACGGCCTTATTATTGTATTCATGCACCACGCGCTATGCTACGAGTATCTAACTACTAGAACAGCGCCACGGGCCACGCGCTCGCGAACGTTGCACAAGTTCATGGATAGTGTAGTATTGGGCATGCCCTTTAGTGAAGTTCAGATACTTTCAATGCGCATGCGTTGAGCGTATAAGAAGATACATCGTGACTCTATGTGCTATGGAATAGCTATAGAATAGATTGATGGTACATGTGGGCAGAAAGGCATTCTGCCCATAGGTTGAGTTGAGATGATGATGTTGATGTGATGAGCAGATACATGAACGAAGTATGAATGGGCGCAATGCAATGTTCGTAATGGTTGGTGATTCACGCGTGCGCTTCTTATAATTATTCAATTGATATCAATATGAGCTTTCGCTTATGTAGAGGAGAGGAGTTTTTTATATTGGCAATTTAATCGTGATTAAGTACTAATGAGTGGCTATTGTCATTTGAAGGAAAGTTACGTTACGTTAAGTTAGATATGCATGTAGGTACCGAAGTGAATCAATTATGTTCTAAGAAATAATTTTTATTTTATTTTTATTTTTAGCTAGCATTTTGTAGGGTGGGCAGTGCCCTACCTGCCCACTTAGACCGGCCGCCCCTGGCACTTGGTTGAGTCGCACTCTACGATGCTAGTAATCTAGAGGTCCGGAGATCGAATCTCGGCGTGGTCCAAAATGTCCGTACATGTGAATGGAAATATATAGTACTTACAACATTATATTCACTCCGAAATGATATGCAATGTAACGTTGACTCGAAATTGCCTATAAACGGCTAAGTTAACGCACCATGGCCCCACAAGGGGCTATACGGTACTGATAAGAAAAAGAAGAACTTGAAAGACACTGAAATATGAGACCCATTCTTTACAAGGTCCTTAACCATGGAAGGTCATGCTTATTTTTAGTACGGAAAGGTCATGCTTCGTCGATTCGACGACGGTCAACTTTGACGCCTCATACAAATCACCCTTTCTCAAAATAGACAGATTTTCAATCGTTAGTTTATTTAGAATGGAAAAATATCAATTTTTATGAGTTCGAAATGCAATCTTCCTAAAATGAGGAAGAATTTTGAGCCATTTTCCTGATTTGTCCTATTTTTGCCCTAGTAAATATTTTTTCCATAATTTTTGAAAAAATAGGTCCCACATTTCAAAAATAAACATATTTGTTACGAGCTATCCAGGGATTTGGAGCGGAGCGACCTTAAATTTCGGAGCGAAAGAGCGGAGCGTGGAGCGGTTTTCGGCAGGCTGGAGCGGAGCGATTTTTGCTTTGAAAGTCGCTCCACTCCGCTCCGCTCCGAAGTAAAAAACCAAGAAAATTCCGATATAAAAAATTGAATTTTTTTGACAAAATTCTTCATTTTATGGCACTATTTCATGATTTTGGACGATTTAAAGGCAAAGAATTCGTTGAGAGACTTGCAAAATTTCGGATTATTGTGAAATTCATTGTGATAAAAGAGGTTTTGCGTTTAGTCATCATAATCATCACTCTTCATTATTAAAAAATTCAAGATCATCCATAACAGAAAAGTCCTGTCCTGTACTCGCTGAATGAAACGCCCGTTTTAATTTAAATTAGTTATTAGGTGCATTTTATTGAATGGAGTACAGGACAGCTTCCATAACAATTTAACAGATCTCGTTCTATACGGGATGTCCGAAAACTATCGCATAAAGGCACCCAAATATGATTCCTGGTGATATTTCCAGCAAAAAGGAGTATAAAAAAAGCCCGAATTATTAGTTCTTCAGATACCACAGACATTTAAAGATTTTTCAAAAATTTAATACTCATATTACCTACATATTTTCTTTCGGTCGTGGCCAACAATTTTTCCTAAGAATAAACCCAATAAAAATCGGATAAGCAGTTTAAGCTGTGTAAAAAAGCTTCAAAGACAAAATTTTGTGATCTTACTTCATATAAATTTTTTTCCAACGGAGGTCTTAGTGATAGCATATTTGTAAAATCTTTAAATGCTTTTGGTAGCTAATGAGTTAAGAATTCAGGATATTCCCGGTACACCTATTTTGCTGGAAATGACATTAATAATCATATTTCGGTGCGCTTATGCGACAGTTTAGTTTCCGGACACCCCATCTAGAACAACTCAATTTTATGTTCAAATTTGTACGAAATTGGTGCTATCCTGTTCTGTACTTGATCGAATAAAACGCACCTTTTAAGCCATATTCTAATAATACGCAAGAAGATATAAGTTGAATTGATGAATTCGCGGAAAATTATAAATATTTACTAAAAACAATGAAGTTTTGTTGTATGTTTGTAATGGAGCGGAGCGGAGCGGAGCGAAACAATTTTAGTCGGAGCGAAGCGCTGGAGCGGAGCGGTTTCAAATCGGTCGGAGCGGGAGCGGAGCGGAGCGAAAAAAAGTGTCGCTCCAAATCCCTGGAGCTATCGACAACCAGCCATAAGAAATATTAGAGTTCTAAAAGTTATACAAAGTTCATCCGCCAATTTCCAAAAATTCAACTTACCCTGCTTACTTCGTCTAGCCGCTATGTACCCGGCAAGTACATCGGCACGAAACTTAGCTCCAAATAATGAGAATTGTCACGAAAAATGGGATAAATTTGATGATGCTTAGTCGATTCGACAAAGCATGACCTTCCAGGGCTAACGAAGCAAAGCTGTATACCATTTGTCACCCTTTCAGATGAAAATAAGTTGAATTCCACTAATTTCCCGAAGGGACCTAACGGTTAAAATTGTGTACTCCAGCTCAGAAGCCATGAAATGAAACAGGAAATATCGGATCCACGCAGCCACAGTAGCACACTCACAAGTGAATTGTGTGTGCTGGTACGCAGCCTCCGTCAGTTACGAGAGGCCCCTCGCTGTCATCTATTTGTATGCGCCTCCTGACTGCAAACTGTCCCGATCATGGCTTCTCCGGCAGCACTTGGAGTGGTGAAAAAGGCATGTGCTGCGCCAGCAGCAGAAAATTTTTGAAAATGTTGTATGGTGCAGCGATTTTTTTACTACATCGATAAGGATTTTTTTACCATCTTCATCGACCAGGGGGGGGCGACTGCCCCTCCCTGCCCCCCCCTGGCTACGCCCATGCATTAGATACATATGAAAACTCAACAGAAACCTCCATGCGCAATTTGTTACGATCCACTGAACTGTTAGCTTCCAAACGCAATTTGTTTTAATAATGTTGATATTATATTGATGAAAATATAAAAATGTTCTTCAACTAGAACCCTAACATTTCCAATTTTCTAAAATTACCCATTTTCGGAATACTTTTTCTTTAATTAAACGACAAAAAATTAGTTCACGAATAGTTTAGATTAATAAGAAAATTGCTACTGTATCATTTCGTAACGTCCAAATCAAGCCTAATCAGGGCCGGCGCAAGACATTTCAGCGCCCGGCGCAGTCATATTTTGGCGCCCTTCCGCATCAGGATATACGTTTGAAGATCAATTGTTTTGTTTCGGATACGAGCCCTTTAATCTGTATTGAAACAGGCGTGTGAATTCAATTTATATTTTTAATGCTGCCAAATAAATTAGTGAATGTGATTTTTATTTTATTTTAGAGGGGATCCATACTACTGATAGGATTTACTAATGCCACTAGATTAATCGAGTCGAACCCCGCCTACTAGATCAAATATATATTATTAAATCAAAAATGCATCGTAGAATGTAGTTGCATTGAATAAAATAACAGTACAATATGGTACAACTGTTAACTAAATCTAGGATTTAGTAAATTTTGTGGACAGCCTGAATCCCCTTTTAATTACACAACACTAATATGTAGTTGGTTGAGCTTATTTCCACACTACCCAAGAGGTAAAACTCATAGTGCGTTTTTTTAGTGTAGTTCCCCGTTAGGCCTAATCCACAATAATGCATTTCAAATGCGAACTAGAGATCCCTAGGTAATATATCCGTGCAATTTGCGGTTTAGCATTGATTTCAATATTAATTGCATTAATTTCCATCCCAGCCAGTAAATAGCCAATAAGGTAGCACAACGCGAATATAAATACATAGTACACTAATTATACATATGGATATTGTGAATAAGATTCTCATGGATAAAAATAAGACAAATATGGAGTATGATTAAAGAGACAAACTTCTAATTGCAGAAATTCAGATTCGGAGATTGTGGAGAAAAATAAAAGAAGTACCAAAATAATTATAGTTATGACATACTTATAACACCTTCTATATTTTATATATTTACTATTTTCAAAAATAATTAGAAGTTCACACAAGAAAATTTACACTTCGGGCCTTAGCTTTTGCGAATTCAGTTATTAACTCGTCGTAATCTAATCCTTCCACCAAGTCTTTTTCTATTGATATTATTGCTAACCCCGCCAATCTTTCTTGTGACATACTTGATCTTAAATAATTTTTTATAATTTTTAGTTTCGAAAAACTTCGCTCGCCTGATGCAACGGATACTGGCAATAATAAATAAAATTTTTAATGCAATTACTGCGTTCGGAAAAAGAGTATCGAGTTTTCGGTCATATATCATAATATGTCAAATTTGCTTGGGAGAGCTCTTTGCTTTCACCAGCGAAGCCCACATTTTTATTTCATCGAATAATTCTTTTCCACCTACATCTGAAGTATTATTAAATGATAATTTTTCCTCTAAGTTTAAGCAGTCCTGCATTGATATCAGCGTCGGATTTACCTGAAATTTATCAATTTTGTACAAAAATTTAAAAACACTATTATGCTCTTTTATTTGCTCAAAACGTTCTGATTTCGAAAAAATAGCCTGGTCTAAAATTTTGAAACAAAACTCAACTTTGAATTTTTGTACAGGGTCAGTAATTTGCTCATCACATCCCTCGTATATAAAAAGCGTTTTTTCCGCCTAGAACGCAGTGTAGATGAACAAGGAAAAGTACAAGAAATGTCCATGTCACTTGCTTTATTTATAAATTCGGAAAACTTGGCTTCAGTTCGCAAATACTCCAAAAATGATTTCGTGGAATCTAATATTGCTACTGCGGTTTCCAAACATGCGTCAGGGGATTGTAGATGTTTACTTGCCATATTATTTTTTCGAGAATGTCATACCAAATTAAAACACAACAAACGAACTGAAATTTTGTTATTTTGTTGCCAAGACATTCCGCCTTGTGTTTTGTTTTTACATCTTCAGATTCAGACAACTTTACTAACGCCTCATATACATCTCCTAAATGTTGAGCCAAAGGCCGTTATGCATTTATTCTACTCTCCCATCTTGTTTCACATAGTGGTTTAAGGGTTAGAGCTGATAAATGTTTTTTTTTAACTTGCCATCTATTAACCGAATTAGAAAAGAAGACATAAAGAGTTTCAACAGTGTCGAAAAAGTCAACCGCTATGGAAGAACTATGTGCTGCATCTACAATAACTAAATTGAGGGAGTGAGATGAACATGGGACATAAGAAGCTCTGGGCTCTAAATTTCTTATATGCGAATGCATATACCCGATCGCTTACCTTTGATCTTAGCAGCGTTGTCATAGCCTTGCCCCCGACAATTTACTAGAGGTATTTCTAGGTTATTCAGTTGATTTAACACCAATTCGGTCAAACTGAGGATTGTTGAACTTTCACAAACCAGAAAACCTAAAAAATACTCTTTTGTATTTTACCTCATTATTTTCAATTTCGACAAGTCTAACCACTAGCGATAATTGTTCTGCCCTACTAATGTCTGGAGTACAATCTACGATAATTGAATAATATTTTGCCATTTTAATCTTTTCCAATATTTTTTTTCTTGTAGCATTTGAAAGAGGTCTAAGTCCAATGTTGGATTGTCGCGCCTGTTATTTATTTATTTATTTGAAAGAGGTACTGAGGTACTTATTATTAGTTTCTCGATCCTGTATTCGTCTTAAATGCTCTGCTAATACCAAGTCAAACTCACTTACTAATTCTACTAATTTCAAAAAATACACATTGTTTTTCTCATGTAAAATATCACTATCTCCTCTGAAAGCTTGCTAACTCATATGTAACATTGAGACCCTAAAAATTTAACAAAAATAATGAGGCGTTTTAATACGTTACGCCAATGTCTACCTCCTTCGACATCTGCTTCTGTATTTCCGAATCAATAGTATTTTTACTTTTTAAGCATAACTCTAAGTCCTTCCAAACCTTGAAATAACTCATATGTAACAAGCTATTCTCATGCTCCTTGATAAATCTGCTTAAGTGCCCCCAATCCTTATACCCAGTACTGGTTAACGAAAGGCTGTTACGTGTACTTGAAAACAGCATACAACAAAAGCGAAATACAGAATCTGCTGACTTTGAATAAACAAGCCATTGCCGTGAAACTAATTGGCCATTTTTCATAACACGCTTATAAAGTTGGATTTTATTTGACACAGGAAAATCAATATTACATACTTGAACGGGGCCCTTTTCCACGATTATCTGAATAATTTGGTCAGTCAATGGAGGTCACTTACCGGGATCTTCGAAGTCAATATCTGAGTTGGATATAGGGGGATACTTTCGATTAATATTACAAGTAATATTATTGTTGTCAGGGATTGCATTTTGATTAGTTGTACCCACGAATTCACTTTTTAACGAGGAAAAAGGCGGTAAAGAATCCACCACAGGCTCCTTTATAATAAAGTGATGCAGTGATTGAGCTTGGATTAAATCACTTTTTGTTTTTTTCTTCCTGTATTCACTACCGGATAGTTTCTTTTTAACTATTGGTGCCATGAGTGAAAATCGTTATCGAATATAGTTGGATAAAAAACAAACAGAAACACTGAAAATCACTGAACAAGATATCAAGAGCCAAATTATATTTTGATAATGATAAACAAGATTCACTGGATGTGTCAAATGGAAAAGCAACAACAACGCATTGGTCTCGGCGATGACACGATCCAAGATAGAGCTGCCTGTAGAAATATGCTGAGATATTATCGCCAAAACGGGCGATGTGCTTACACCGCGGGTCGAGCAACGCGAAGCCATGGAGCGGTATAAAGAACGAGGCAAGGAAGAAGAAGAAACAAGATTCACTGAAAAATTCATTTTTCATATAAAAACCGGTTTTTCCCTCTAGTTGCACATGCAGACCTTCCCCTCGCCAAGAGAATATTATTCTCTACTCTGTTTTGTACCATCGTACAAACGTAACTTCGTATAGTCTAACGATCCATGCGCGATGGTCTACACTAGAGAGTACTGGCGCAAGAACTAAATGTGTGCCTGCGTGTAGTACAAAACAAACTGGGATTTCCCCTTAACCAAATGCACATCAATAATATTGAGAATTTTTCTCTAGGCGCACTATGTGGCACTTGCGCCAACCATGCAAGCAATTAAGATACACACACCTGATGGATGGCTTATTGTATTTCGTACTACGGGCAGGCGCAATATTCCAGTATTGCGCCAGCATTCTATGAATACTCATAATATGCTTGTATTTTTCTACTGTGCATTTCTCTAAGAAATTATGGTAAGGCTAATGCGTGAGCGGAGTGAGTAGGGTAGCTTAGGAACCTGTGAAATATGTGGAAGAAGTGCAGAGGAAATTTTACGTTTCATATTTATTTCCTGATTTTTCATTGCTTACGGGTGCGCCCTTGTAGATTTGGCGGCCGGCGCGACTGCTCCACCTGCTCCTATAGAAGCTCTGGGCCTGAGCCTAATATCCAATTCGCTACAGGGTGTCCAATTTTTTAGATGTCCTATATAGGACAGTAGGCATATCTAGGTTAAATTAACTTAGCACGAACTGGCATTCTGTAAGGTGAAAAGAGACACATAAATATAATGAAATGAATGTGAAATTATTACAACATATCGCCTCTCAACTAACACCTTTTCTCTAAGATCCACTTACAATATTTTTGCGAAAAAATATGTCGATTTTAGTGCACTTTCACTAGGGCTTAGAACATACAAAAAAAGAATACTGCGCCCACTAATAAAAAGGCGAATCATCGATTGTGACTGTAACGTCGCACACAAGGAGAATCCATAGAAAATCATATCAATAATGACAACTTGTTCAGTTATGTCATCTTTTTATATGGAGTTTCGTTGGATTCGGAATCCATGGATTCTCCATGTGGGTGCAGCCTGCACGGAGAGAAATTTGTGTAGTAAATTTTATTATAACGAGTAATAAAATTCACTAATAATTAAATAATTAATATTTATTACATAATTAATAAACTTTTATCGGTTTACTACAAAATGTTGTGAACTTGACATATCGGTTGCTAATACGCATTTCATTACGTTGTAATGAAAAAAGTTATTACTCTCTATTTCGGTGAAAATTAATTACATATACAATACATTTTCATCGAAATGTTGTGAAAACTTAAATGTCAAAAACAATATTTTTTGTATGAAAATATCAGTTTGGTGTCGTGAAACTTGAATTGCAGCATTTTTCTCCAATTTAGCCGTGTAATACTTGGTAAGTAAATAAATATTTATAATTTTACGTTTATTTTCACTGATTACATTATTACAGGGAGTGCATACATTGAATCGACTGTTGGAGTAAAAACTGAAGCAAGAACAAGAACTTAGTGTTAATCTTCAAGACAGTGCCGTCAGTCTGTAAACCAAGAATGAACGCGGAATTCATTACATCAAGGAAAAGGTTATTCATAGATTAATATTATTAATAATAATTTGAAGTACATTACGTATTTTATAGTCCTAACCCTCGAAACATTGAATTTACAATTTGCAATCTTTTTTATACAGAATTTAACTTTTTTTCAATCTAATGTATTGATTTTATTTATTTCTTCTAGGCAAAATCACAAAAATTTTTTTTTTTGTACGAAGTTCTACGTATACAGATGGTCGATTTATTGAAGAAATAAAAGAAGCTATTCTACATTCTATTCCGGATCGACCCTCCTTTAATTTAGTGGATTATTGATAATGAGGTATATAAACAATTTAAAATTTGATAACCATTTACCTTTGGAGTTAACTACATATAACAATGTACAATAATTTTTTTTTTGTTATTAATTATTTGTAAACAACATCTTCATAGGATTTATTAAATAAAAAAGTACGGTACCGTTGCATATAATTGTGTTTTTTTTATTTATTGCAGAAAAATATTAAAAATGCACTGGTTTCACTGTAAAATGTGGTTAAATTTTACTATTTTAGATGGTAGTATTTACTACTTTCGTGGTGAAATTTTACAGTAAAAATAGTTGACTTAATCAATCTGTAATGAAACTTGAACTGTCAAATGGTTAACTTTAATTATAATCAACGCTGAATTATTACTACTGCTGTAGTGAACTTTTACAGTAAAGGAAGATTAATTTTATTACAACGTAATAAAGTTATTCACAACGCGGGTAGTTAATTTTACTACAAATGCGATGGGGTCAAAATTAATTGCAAATCTGTAAAATTTACTACGGATTTGATAAAATTTCACTACTTTTTTCTCTCCGTGTGGGGGTGCAATCAAAAGCGTAGCATAATATTTATAACGATTCCTTCTACTATCGAACGGGTGATTGGCGGTGTCGGCTCACTGCGGAGCGAGGGCCGCGGGACGCCACGTGCTTTAGATTTTATACCGCCGATCTCGATCCGAGGGGTACCTCGCCAAGCGCGAATGCGAGGACTTTGGATCCTACCCCGAGCACAAAGAATTAACAAACGGATCAAAATTCACTTGTTTTTTTATTCGAATTCAAATTTAATTTTATACACTAAAGTTACGTTAGAGTCGTGATTACGCGAAAAAGAAAATGTAAAAGAGAAACAACAATACTAAGCTATACTTATTCTAGACTCCTTACTCTAACAAAAACTAACCTTGGGGCGGCACTGAAAACTACCACCTACGCTATATCCTAATCCTTACTCGTCGTCGTCGTTGTACGTTTATCGCACTGTTCGTTCCTTGATCCACGCGAGCTTTAGCGCTTTCTTGAATTCCACGTCTCCTCAACCGTCGCAATACTGCTCCCACTTATCTCCACACTCGCTCTCTTCAGACGCTCCTCAAGCTTTAGCGCTTTCTTCTACTTGGGCTTGCGTTCCACGTTGCTTGTCTTGGTTTCCAACTTTTTGCGTCCAACTGACCGAATAGAAAGAGCGTTGGCAATGCCAAATTATAAGCGTTGGAACATCTTGTCGTTCAGGTTTTAATTGTACAGGATACCCACCTTTGCGTCCAACCGACCGAATAGAAAGAGGGTATCCTGTTATATTTTTCGCCTTTTTATAATTTTGGTTAAACGGTAAAACACCGCAAATCTTCTACGGACATACATTTCGATGTAGTTCAATAGCCCAAACTTGATTCTATGATCCCTATTGTGAATTGTACTCTTCGTTCAATTTGCGAATCTTTTAACCGTGCTCCAACCTGTCAGTCTGACAATACATGACATTTCAGAAAATAAACAAATACGACGGCTGGACGTTTTCCCATCTTTCTTGGATACAAGACAAGGATGAAAATTCATTTGATATTCCTCGGGCTTTTGCTCGTTGCCTCGACCTTCGCTCATGTGGACGACGGGAGGATTTCGGAGCAGACGATGAAATTGCCATAACCGCGGATGGTGATCAGTCGTCAGTTCCAGATACGGATGTCAAGAAACCTCCTGCTGCAGGTGCAGCACACTGAAGGATGGACGTGATGACCGTGTCGGTTGATGGGATCCGCTTTAGATAAGTAGCGCCAATCATGAACTTGATTCTTTGTAAAAAGATCTTGTTAATTACAGGTAATTCGTCTGCTGCGTGGAATGGGTGAGTGGCACAGCTGATCGCCGGATGGAGTATTCGTAGATACGGCTGCATGGAACGATCATTTGCTGTGTGAGACGACTTGTTGCTGCGTTGTGCCCGTATCGTATTGTTGGTAAATATTGACTAATTTAATATGCCCTAAGCCGCCAGTACAGTACTGCCCCATATCTAACATTCTGTGCTTCGGGTTTCAAAAACTGTCCGCGACATATTTTCATTCCACAAAATTCAAATTTAATCAATTGAAATTTTGAGCTTCGATTATTATTTTTGAAAACATAGCGGGAGTGGTCCGGACCCCCATCCACCCCTCCCCTGGCTCCGCCTCTGACAAGTTTATTTACAAGCAGTTAAAATTTCACCATAAAGCAGCGTCAAGAATTTAATCTTAACAGCGTAAATCACTCGCATACGAACAAGAAGTTTTTGGCCACAAGAGTATGCACGGAATTTGAGAAGAAGAAGCTGCACAAAAGAGTTGAATATATTTAATAATAGGTGAATTTTCCAGATAATTGCATAAGTTTGGAAAACTTACAACATGTTCGTAATTCTTACAAAATTAAATGTTGAGAGATGAATTTTAGGTATTCTTAGAAGAAAAATAAAATATGTCGCATTTATTAATAATAAACAGGACATTTGCGTCTTACAATGATTGCCAAATTTATTCACTTTTTAAATGCATCAATAAATTGTTTCAGTCATTTCCATACTTATCTTCACTGGTTAGTTTTCAAAGGGGGTTCAGCCAATTGTTAACAGCCAATTGGCGGATAATGCTGAAATAAAAAATGATACCCACACAAAAACATATCCTTATTAAATTTCAATTAAAAATAAATTTATTTTAATGCAACACCCGACAAAAAAAAAACCTCACTCATCTCATACCATACACACAGCTGCACTTCCACGAATTTATCAGACAAACAAACTGGTGAAAATTAACTGAAAATTGATCACTGATTTCAGTTTTGTTTTTCTCTTTTGAATATTTATTTTGTCTCATGCGACAAATATACACACAATCCAAAATCTCTATCTACATTTCCTGCGAGTATTTCATTTTCATCCCAATCTGATGATACATAGGAGCTAATTACCATGAACCAATAATGGGGGTTGTGCCCCTGGAGGCTTTCACGATGTTAAATGCATCTGCTGTCAACATCTGTTTTCATTCTTGATTTGTTGCAATCAAACGTATCCTGAATACAGCCCAGGTCGAGGACAATGCTGTGTGAATTTTTAAGTTTGTATTTACATTTTATTCCGCGTCGTAATGAGATTTCGATTGAATTAAATGCAAAGTATGGTATGGTGAAATCGTGCGAGCGATTTTTTTGGATTCCCAAGGGCAATTAATCAACCGATTGCAACTTATTCAATTGTGTAAAAAAAAACATCCATTTTCAGGATTTTTAATTTCGAATACATACATTCAGAAATTTTTTTTTTAATTCAACATCCGCAATAACATCAGAATGAAAAAAAATATTCGCACAACAAGGTTTGCTTAAAGTGGTAAAATTTTAATTTATCAAACCCTTGAAATTCTTCTTTTTTTTTAAATTTTCTCTGATAATATTCTCACCCTCTCTATAAAGATCCAAATTTCCCTCATTATTATCTGACACGATATCTGCTAGAGATTAATTTTACTCCAACACTTTGACTAATCGGGTTAATTGAGTGAAAACATTTTCAAGTGGCCGAACACTATAGTATAGACTAGTTCATCTAGTTCGTCTTTATACGTCTATGGGGCGCGTCCTCGCCCTAGAAATTTTCGCTCATAGTCTCAGTCGATATCATGGTCGTCTGGGCTGAATTGTGCAAGAGATATTCTATAGAAATCGCATTTATCCGAATTGAACGTGCTTGAATTGATGGGAAAACAAGTCATTGGAAAATATTTAATCTTGAAAAATGAATTGAGAAATTTATGATTGCCGTGAGAGAGAAAACGGTGCGAGATGATGTCTGGTCTAAACCATTATATTATAATCGTTACGAGATGAATTAAATTGATTGAACAAAAAAGAAAAACATGAAACGATCATCTTCTGTCATTCTTTATTATTGTAAATTATGTGTAGTTCAGGCTGTTACCATTTCAGGATGTTTTCATATGTATGCATATCCTTATAAGTTAATAACTGCACGAACAAAAAAAAACCGTTTGAATATACAGAAAAACTTTCCAGGGGATGAACAAACACAGAATTTCTCCCCGTTTTAATGCTTCATAATACAAAAGCCTTTACATACATGACAGGTGAACCTGCTCAGAAACTCACAACGTTTAGAGTTTGTCGTTTTTTGACAAATCTCTTATCACAGCATCCGCATCTGACACTTTTCTTCTACGAGTCGAACTGCCGTTGATTCGTTGACAATTTCATTTTAACCTACCTTCGCACAAATATCTCTATACACAGTACTCGCGTAAATTTTCCGGCATCCAATAAAATTGCCATAGCATGAGAAAAGATATGAAATTATAGGCCTTACGAAAAGAACATAATACCTCAAACTCTTCAGTTTTACGTACGCAACATTCAAATCAAGTATGAGGCATTAGTGTAACCCTGCCATATACAGGATACAAAAGATGTTGCCATGTCGTCAGTTGTTTTTTTTTGTGTATCTCAAGAAGGGGGAACACCACGAATGTTAAGATTGAATTTGACGACTTAGCGCAAGAGAAAGCATTCACTTATATCTGCACCCGTCCGACCCGGAGCTTATCTGTAAAGATATTCTTGCGCCAACACTACCTTATTCGCCATTCACCCAGCAAGAAAGCTACTGGTTAAATTACTAATGTTTATCTAGTCAAAATCAGTTTAATTTTCTGGGTACCGTGCATAGGCCGTCGGGAAAAAATTGACCTATATACTTCACACAGCACTCGTACGTGAGAGTTCCCCTACAATGTTATATAGTGAAAAGGCAACAATCTTTGAGTTATTTCCAACCAAACTGTCCGGTATTTTTGCGTTAAATACCATAGATTTATTGGTTATTTTATCCATTTAATCACTCGGTAACCTTGTAAGTATTATACTAGTAATATTACCAGTATTTTCCGTGACATTTACTATAAAACTATAAGGTAAATTAGCTGGTAGTACTATAGTAAATATCATGGAAAATACCAGTAAAATTACTACTTCTTTAACCATTATTTTAATGCAAATTAGCGGCTATTAAGCTGGTAGTAATCCTTGTATTATAATGATATATTACCGATAAAATCTGACCAAAATACGATAGATTTATTGGTATTTTTATTCATTTAATTGCCCGGTAACATTGTAAATATTATACTGGTAATATTTCTGGTATTTTCCGTGATATTTACCATGCAACTACCAGGTAAATTAGCTGGTAGTCCTATGGTACAGATCATGGAAAATACTAGTAATATTACTACTACGTTAGCCACTATTTTAGATCAAATCAGCGGCTATAAAGTTGCTAGTAACCCTAGTATTGCAGCAGAGTAAACGAACGTCATTTGATGGGATTTTTGGTAATATTGTTGAGGACGGTGGCTTGATTATGAGGAAAAAATTCTGACCCATAGGGGGACCGGGAGTTGGAAAAAGGGGGAAATGGGGGTAATTTTTCGGTTTTAGCAATTATTTCGAAAACGGCGATAGTTACAAAAAAAAAATGTTCCAAGAACGAAAAAACTACATCAAATTACCTTTAGGAAGTACCGTTTTTTGAAAAACTCTATGCTAGCTTGAAAAAAAACCTCGCATATTAAAGCTCATTGGTTAACTCACATTTTTGGGGAGTTTTCGAGCATTTTTTCAAAGCATAAAATTTTCAAATAAAGATCCGTCGTATTATTGCAAAGGTAATTTTATTCAGTTTATTCGGTTCTCAGTACATTTTTTTTGTGGCTATCACCGTTTTCGAAATAATCGCTAAAACTTCACACTTTCACCAAGGATCGCTGAATACTGACGAAAAATTAAAATGTGTCCGTCTGTCTGAAGAAAAAAAAGTACCGTTCTCTTGCTTTATACCGAGAAATGACATTGCACATGGAACAATTCCTGCTGCTTATAGATTTAACGAAAAGTCCTCAAATAAATTACCCACAGTTGTGTGGTAAAACATTGTTAATAAAATAGTAATATGACCTGGCATTTACTATAAATCTTACGAGTTAATTAAGTGGTTAAATAACTAGTAATTTTACTGGCTATTTTTCTTATTATTAAATAATAATATTTGTTGGATTTAAGAGATAATATACCTCAATTTTAAGGGGTAAAAATAATATGACAAACTTACTGATATTTTATTGGGTATTTAACGTGTTTATTTCCCATAAATACTTGATATTTTGGCTGAAATTTACCTAATAATTATGAACTTTTTCACCAGGGGAAATAATGCTATGGGGAATATATAGGTTATTTATGGCCCAATCGTATACGTGCGTTAACTAGTCAATTACAGTGAGCCTTTTTTTAGATATTTAACTAGTCATTTGACCAGGTTTGCTCTTGAAAACTCTGAAGGCGAAAGCAAAAAATATGTAAAGTATTTGTCTGTGTGAGTTTTCGCTGATAAAAGTTTGTATGTAGTAGTAGTTTCGCTTAGCGATTTCCCAGCATACCACACAAACCGCAGACGAGTCACCAACCAACCACTTTAGCGAACAAAACATTCACTGGTGAATTCGCTATCGAACTGTTGGCAAATTACCGGTCGCTCATTTTTTACATTCGCGACGAATCGTTTCCTCGAATTACCAGTAGATCGAGAATCATTCACCTATAGCGAATATATAAACGCTCTATATATTCACTAGAGGTGAACATTTCTCGATTCGGTAGTGACCTGAGGTGCAGTATTCGTCGCGAATGTAAAAAATGAGCGACAGATGTATTACTAGTGAGCCGTTAGGGAATTCGCTAGAGAAGATAAAAGTGAATTGCTAGTTACTCTTACACGATTCATTTCAAATAATTATATATTTGCAATAGGTAAATACTTCTTGGATTCTGGTCATCTGAAAAATGCGTTGCCCTGCGAATGCGTCCTTGCTTATGTTTCAGAAAATGGGATCCTGGATAATGAATAATGGGATTAATAATACTTAAAAGTAAAAAAATCGGCGCACAAAATTTAGATACAGCGGAACAGCGGAGGCGATTAACAATGATACTGAAATACAACTCATAATTTTTTTAATGGCAAAATACTTTATTATTTTAAACATTTCAAAATTTATTTGTAAATTTATAATATAAATTTAAATTCATTGTAAACTTTTAATTATGCACTTTAACACTTTCACTACTCTATTTGGAAATGGCAACTGACCACACGATCGATGCAGAGACTTTTAGGAGCCAGACAACAAATTCACCTCAAGCGAATGAAATATCTCCCTTTGGCGAACACTGCTGCGAAATAATGTCACGTTATTTGAGCAAACGACTATATCTTCGCGTACCTTCAGCCTTAGCGAATTTTTAGCGAAGTATAATGAATTGAAAATAATAAAAAAAAGCGCATGTAGAATTCTTCGCTTACTATCCTTTTGGGTGATTTACTAGCGAATCAGATAACACAAATCTTCGATTTTCTTCATCAAAAGTGAAAGAACAAGTTTCGCTATCATTCATCTTATGGTGAACCTTCGCTATGTGGTATGCTGGGTTCTTGCAGGGCATAGACCAAAGGCACATACATACGCATATCCGGATCCCCGTCATGCATTTATGTATCGACAAGGAAATATAAACGCAAACGAGCAACACATTTGTTGCTGTTCATTTTAAGGAATTCACTTTCGTGAAAAATAATCCTTGAGTCCTGTGTTCGATTGTGTGATGAATGCTGTGTACCTACATATGTATTTTCTAGAACGATATGTAAGCAAAATAAGTTCACACAAAAATGTCTCAGATTTAAATAAATCCAGAACAAAGTTTTCTAGGCGAATTTCTTTTCACTTTCGGATAACTGAGATTTTCACAAAAAAAAACGCACTTTTTACGTTAAATTAAGTCTATATTAAAACCTTAGAGAAAGCATAGTAACCCATGCCATGCGTTAGTCCAGAATGGCTATGTGATCACACAACCCATATGTGTTTGACTCCAAATTTATTACACTACACTCCAGCGTTGCCACTCGTGTTACAATTGTAACATTTTGTTACAATTTTCGATTTCTTGTTACAATGTTACACACCGACCAATTTTGTTACAATCGGCAAGAGTGGAGGGATCAACTACATTTGAATATTTTTCTACTATAAGTGACAGGAACAATTATTTTTTCAAACAAATTTTATATTTTTGTGATGAGCATGATCAGCCACTGATGAGCATGATCTAGGAATGCAGCTAGGAATGTCCAACTTATGGTCCGCGGGCCACAGGTGGCCCAGTTTTGTGAGGCCCGCGGCCATATCGGAGAAACACAGTATGTAGCAGCACATTGCGTAAAAAATGGAAATGTTTTTAAAAAATAATATGAGTTGAACTAAAGTCTATGAAATTTCTTGAAACTCGTCAATTTAATTAATTAATTATGTATTTATTTAGGAAGCTGACGGTTGTCTAGTGTACTTTTGTTCGAGACTTATTACTGTCCGCCGAATAATTTTGACTCTCAATGATATTTCTGGAGTGTTTAATTCTTAGTAAATTAATTTGCAAAATGTGGTTGTTGATCGATCCACAAAACTTCAGGGTTTTAATTTCTTGTCAAAAGTTTCTAAATTTGTTTGAAGTGCATTTTATGAACATTCTATTTCTAGAGGATATAATCATGAGGTCGTTAGTGACTCAGATTGAAATTTCGAAAAAAAAGTCTATAGGAATTTTTACAAATTTTATCCTGCGCCCGTCAATCCTGAAGACATTTGGCCCAGGGCAGGTTTTGATTTTGAAACCCATGGATTAAGCGCCCGTTTTTGTTGGTCCCTTCTTGATTCAGAATCAATGTTCAACATTCAATTATAGCAGCAAACTGCACCAAGCCTTAGAGTAAGTTCAGTAAAAGAATTGAATTCTACCTTGACACAAATTTGAACAACAAATTTACGGTAGCCAAAATGTTCGGCAAAGTTTGGAATGTAAGGGCACGAAATTTCACTTTAAATTAAAGTAGCATTTAAAAGGGAACGTGATAGTTTAATTCAAATTTATTAAATTTAATTCTTTTTACTGGAAACACTAGCGAGTGCATTTTTTTGCTAGCTGCCGGATTTTTTTGCTGACTCCATTTTAGAGCACATCATAAGTTGGTGCGAGTTGCGCGTGCTGGTGTATTTGGATTCAATCCCACTGACCCGCGTATTTGCTACCAAATTTATGTTTTTGCAGTAGGTTAGAGTACAACACGCAATATCGAAGATGTTTTCTGAACGGAATAAGTATAGCTCAAGGACAGATAATAATGTTACTGCATGTATTTCTGTTCATTATATCTACAAGGTGGGCCAAAAGTAATCATCCGATGTTCTTTTGCTGTATTAATAAAAAAACTTTGGTTTTGCTAATGAAATACCATTATTTAATCCCTTAGAATTTATTGAATCAAGCCGCAAAAATGATATCGGCCAAGTGGCCGCCGCCACAGTTGATTACCATACGGGCCCGTTTTATGGCATTTTCCATCACTCTTCCCAGAATATCGGGCGACAGGTTTTCGCATTCCTGGCGAATATTCTCCTTAAGGGCTTCAAGAATCTGAGGCTTGTTGACGTAAATCCGCGACTTCAGAAAACCCCATAAAAAGAAGTCTGGAACAGTTAAATCGGGTGATCATGCCGGCCAGTGTAAATCACCAAAACGAAAGATTAACCGACCTGGAAATGTTTCCTTCAGAATATGGCCGCGTTCCTTAGGAGTAAACCGATTCATGGCTTGACAGTTCGATTCTACGTTTGTTTACTTCAGAAATTAGGAAAAAATGAAAAAAAAAGAAGGGAAAAAAAGTTACAGCGATTTCTAATAGAGTGATTGATTACTTTTGGCCCACCTAGTATATATATTAATTAAGTTCGATTATATCGTATTAAGCATTGTCTGATGTACTGAAGGGATCATCTCGTTTTGTGCCCAACATTATGAAATTATCTGCTCCTTCAGTCATTCGGAAACTAAGCTTCTGCGCTGAGTAGTGTCATTATTAATTGATTGAGATTTGTAACCAATAATTTTTGGATTAAATCTATTATGAAATAGTAGGTTCGAGCTTAAACAAATCGTGGAAATTTTGACATATCGTTTCTCCTATAAACCAACTTCGTCAAAAATGTTTATGGAACAGAACAGATCAAATCTTCGGAAAGTCAGACATTTTCAAAATCCTTTATTTTAATATATAACTCTCTGCTATTTGTGAAGCAATCATTCAATTTGGACTTGCGCACATTTAATGCTAAAATTGTTCATTAACAACAATATCTTCAAATTTGTTACAATCAACCTAAAAATGTTACAATTTTATCAGATAAATGTTACACTTAGAAATCTGAAAACGGCAACCCTGCTACACTCTACGAAATAATTAAAAAGTCAAAATATTGTCGATGCAATTATTAACCCTTCTGTCGTCGCCTACGAGCTATTATGAATTTTCTGTGAAATCAATCTTAATTTTTGAAGAGGTTTAATTTTGGATCTTGAAACAGTTTACATACTATGTCTTACGATGATGCGCCGTTTTTTCGTTTCCTTAGACATAGTTTACATTTCGCCGAACGTTTGATCGCATTTGTGGCCGCCGCGCCGCGCCGGTTCCGTTGAAATATATATGGAAAAAGGTGGAAAATATTATTGAACGATATTTTTCATCAAGATATAGTACCAATCGTCTGTCTAGGTCTATGTGCCAACCGAAGGGTTAAATCACTTTGGCATTTTTAGAGAGTAATAAATATTACGCTGATATTATATTCTCAATTGTAAACAAAAATTTGACATTTGAATAAAATGTTTGTTTAGATGTGTGAACTGCGATAGTGTGAGATTACTTCAATGAAATGTTCAGAGTCTTCAATAAAATGCTCAGAGTCTTTATGTAGTCCAGTACAATTGGTTCAAAATAGCCCCAAACCTAAACATCCAAAAAGAAAAGAAATTTTTGATGCCACATTGTTGAATACCTAATATACGCGGTAAAAAGTTACACTAATTTGCGTCATGGGTTAAGGGGGGAGGGGGTGGCAAAGGGGTGAAAATTCAGTTTCTTGCAAATATCTGGAAAACTATGAGTCTGACCTTAAAATGTCCTGAGGACGAAGAAAATTATACCCTAGACCCAAAAGTATTATAGTGAATTTACATTTTTTTAGTTTTACATTTTGCATTGTAACTCTTGATAAAATAGATTTAGGATTATAAGATCTTGCCCATATATTGTTAACAAAACTTGCTTGATTTGTACCAAAAATTGAAGTGCGCCGCCCATTGACGCCCCCTCACTCCTCCTAGCATTTTTCAAAAAGGCATGCATGTAGCTCCATTTCAAATTAAGCAAGGCAAATAAAATTTGGTGGGGTGCCTAGTCTAAGCCCCATTATGATCCTTACTAAAAATTATTAGCATTCGATCAAAACTAAGGGTACCCCCCCATACAAAGTGACCTAACAAATTTTACATTTTTTCACTTCTAAATTCTACCTAAAATAGAAAAAAAAATTTATCTCTTAGAACGTCCTAATAACAGTTAATTGTAGTCTTCTGAATGTATATCCGAAAGTTTGTACCAGAGCGTGCCTTACAAGTACAAAAAATCGAGTTTGAAGGTTGCTAGTACACGTTACTCGAAATATTCGCAAATAGTCTTAGAACTGGTATCACTGACCTTCAAACCCAAGTTTTTGATACTTGTAGCGTACGCCTTGGTACAACCTTTTGAATATACATTCACAAGACTACAACTGTTATAATGACGTTCTAAGAGATAATTTTTTTTCTTGTATTTTACATAGAATTTAGAAATGGAAAAACGTGAAATTTCTTAGGATTTTCTTTCACTTTGTATGGGGGGTACCCTTAGTTTTGATCCGATGGTAATAATTTTTGGTGGGGAGGATAATGGAGCTTAGAATATGCACCCCATCAAATTTGATCTGCCTAGCTCAATTTACAAAGAAGCTACAGGCATGCCTTTTTGAAAAATGTTAGGAGGAGTGAGGGGGGCGTTAATGATTGGAGCACCCCAAGTTTTGGTACAAATCAAATACATTTTGTTATCAATATATGGACAAGATCTTATGACGGTAGGTATATTCTATCAAGAGTTACAGTGCGAAATGTAAAACTCAAAAAAATGTAAATTCACTATAATACTTTTGGGTCTAAGGTATAATTTTCTGAGAAAATCTCTTGACTGTTATATATCATTCCAAAGGTAATTTTATTTAGTTTATTTCGTCCTCAGGACATTTTAAGGTCAGACTCATAGTTTTCCAGATATTTGCAAGAAACTGAATTTTCACCCCTTTGCCACCCCCTCCCCCCTTAACCCATGGCGCAAATCAGTGTAACTTTTTACGTATATTAGGCAGTGTATTCAACAATTTGGCATCAAAAATTTCTTTTCTTTTTGGATGTTTAGGTTTTGAGCTATCTGTACTAGACTAATGTAGCAGTTTTTGGCAATGCACTTTCTATCTTGGAATAGCCAAGTCGCCAACACTAACATATCCCCTTGTAAGGAAAGTCACATCTCTTCAACAAAATCAAAGTTGGGCAACCGATGCCTGATGCTTTCAGGGAAAGTTTTCTTCTTCCTTTCTATGGGCCTGTCTACACGCGGAACAAGAACAAGATGAAAACCGGTTTTTTTTAGAAGAGATCGGTGAGGAGCAAGGCAAGGAGAAATTTAATTTTCATATAAAAACCGGTTTTGTTCTCGCGATGTTGTTCCCCGTGTAGCTACACACTTATGAGAACAAGGGAGACTCACGCAAACTCAACAACTATAGGGCTATAAAGTTATAGCGCCTCATATACTGAAGATCTACGATCGAGTTGTCTGCAACCGATTGAGAAAGATTGTGCGGTTGAATGGCAATCAATGCGGCTTTGTTGAAGGTCGATCTACAGTCGATGCGATTCAGTTCATTCGTATTGCGATGGAAAAGTATAGAGCAGCACGAAAGGACTTGCACTTTGTATTCATCGATTTGGAAAAGGCATTCGATAGAGTACCTCGTGATCTGATATGGTTGGCCTTGAGAGCACTTAATGTCCCCGAGGCATACGTCAGGATGATACGAGACATGTATGATGGAGCTACGACTAAGGTTAGATGCACAGCCGGTGAATCAGAAGAATTTCCGGTGAATTTCGGATTACACCAGGGCAGTGTATTGAGTCCGTTGCTCTTCAACATCATCATGTGCTACTTATTAACACGTATATCCGACGGCCTAGAAATATCTCTTCTTTTTGCCGATGATATAGTCCTCAGTAGCCCAAACATTGTTACCTTGCAAGCTGCACTTACAAAATGGTGTGACATTCTGAAGGAGCATGGACTGAGGGTAAGTATAACAAAGACTGAGTTCTTATGCTGCCCATTCTCAGACCCAGATGCACCGATACCAGAAATGTACGTTAAAGGAGAGCAGCTTAAGTCTCGTGCCAAATTCAAGTACCTTGGCTCGATGGTGAACAACGGAGCTACGATGATGACATCAAACATCGCACAAAGGTTGGGTGGATGGCGTGGCGAGACTGCGATAAGAAAATGCCACTGAAGCTAAAGGACTGTAAAAAACGGTTGTACGTCCCGCACTCATGTATGGACCAGAATGCTGGACCATGTATGAAGGTTACGCGAAACAAATGACAGCGACTGAAATGAAAATGTTACGCATGTCAGTTGGTGTAACAAAAAGGGACAACATCAAGAGTAGCTACATCCGAGGCAGCTTGTCCATAGACCAACCAATCACCGAAAAGCTCGAAGACCGACATTGCCATGTTCAAAGGCGTACGCCTGAGAACCCCGCAAAGAAAGCGATATCAATGGAAGTTCCACTTGATGGACCCAAGGCCAGATGCAGACCGAAGAACACCTGGATGTGTCAAATGAAAAAGCAACAACAACGCATTGGTCTCGGCGATGACCCGATGCAAGATAGAGCTGCCTGTAGAAATGTGCTGAGATATTACCGCCAAAACGGGCGATGTGCCTACACCGCTGGTCGAGCAACGCGAAACCATGGAGCGGTATAAAGAACGAGGCAAGGAAGAAGAAGAAGGAAAGTCACATTGGCTAAATTGAAGGTTCCACGAAAATGACACTAAAGGCTAAATTTTTAATTAATTTTTAGTTCTCACAAACCACACCACCTGAAACATCCTTCGATTCGTCTTATTCCATTTCCATTGCAATTTCTCTTGCGTTTATTCTGCGTTGCACTAGTCCATGTTTATTAGGGATGGGCCGATATTCCAGGAGCAGTGACTGGGAACAGGTTATTTGCCTGTCACTGGGACTACCTGTTCCCGAAAAGCAAAAATACCTGTTCCTGGCAGTCACAGTTTCCGCGCCATTGTTTGCGCGCCATTGTTTGCTTTCTTTCTTTCCTGGTTCAAACACTGGTGGCACTGTCACTGTTGGTCGCAATCAGTCACTCACTATACTATCACAGTCACATCCAGTCACTATTTTCTGTCATAGTCCACAGTCACAGCTGTCACTGTTGGTCGCAACCGGTCACTACACTACTAGAGGAGTGTTAATATTGATAACAATATAAGATGCATTGAGCATAAAAATAATGGCATTCCACGAATATAAGATAATCCAACCTATTTGTGAAGTGTTAGTTATAGAAAAGAGTTTAGAATCACAGGCAGTCACTATTTCACTATATCAATTCACACTATAAATTTCAACGAAGCACACGTACATACATTGCTTATTGCACTCGAGTAACTTGCTTTACGATGTGACGTAATTTACAATATTAGGAACAGGAACTGGACCGGTAACAAGGAACTGTTACTTGCGAGTCACAATAACAGTTGGAACTGTTACTCAAAAATATCGGTTGGGCCCATCCCTAATGTTTATTAACTTACCGACCGATGCCATTGTGAGAACTAACTCACACCTTGTCGATGATTTATCCTAGACCTGTGTACCAAACACTTGAACAGTGTGCTCGGATCCGCATCCACCCCTAAAATTAGACCTCGAACCACCAATATCTTAAAGTAGAGTAAACCACTATTGGGTCATTTATCTATTTACTGTACTTACTACAGAATTCAAGTGTCCTCCAGTGCATAAGGTAATACAAGGCTATGGTTTAGTCAAAACTTCTGATACGTACGTAGTGTCATCTTGATGCCCCCAATAGCTTTCGAGAACTTTATCTCTACACTGAAGTGGTGGGACAAAAGGTGCATATTGTCGGCAGGCTCATTCATATATAGGTAGAGTCATGTAGTCGGTATCTTATCCGGAAATTAAATGAGGAGTCCAGGCTTGAAAGCATAATACCCGGTCATTATTCAGCAATGAAAGGCAAATTGCAAGTTTCAAAATTCATTTTACTGATTACTGGGTACGTGACTGCACTCTACTTGTTCGTAGATAGAATTCAGTTGGAACAATAGAAATAAAGGCGTCGCAAATAGATATAGCATGATGATAAATGGAATGGAGTCCTATGATACATTCATACATATTTCCGTAGCAGGAGTGTGATATCAGTTATTCATGTGTGAAGAGATATTCTCGATTGAATAGGGCAAGGCTTCTATTTAAAGAGACTACAATTACAACAGGAGACGGTTCATCCTGAATTAAGTCTCCAGTGGTTACAATAGCTTTGGCTTTACTATCATCAGCACTATCTAGTGTCTAGCTCAACTGCATCAACTAACCTTAAAATAGATA